>JAPQVW010000003.1:53887666-54196310 GCA_028535905.1 Quercus berberidifolia
TTTTTGCTATTATTTTCGAAATTTTCTTGCCAGGGTCGAGTATGAGCGGAATTCGGGACTAAAGTTTTTTTCAGTCTTCCTCGGCCTATCACATCCCTTTTTGTCTTGCAATAATGCCGGAATGAGGATTTTTAGTTTTTTGAATTTTTTTGCTATTTTTTTAGGAATTTTCTTGCTGTCGTCGAGTATGAACAGAATTCGGGACTAAAATTTTTTTCTCTCTTTCTCGGCCTATATTATCTTGTTTTGGCTAAAAGGAAGGCCGGGAAGAGGTTTTTTCAATTTTTTTGCAATTTTTTTCGGAATTTTCGTGCTCCAGTCGAGTATGAACGGAATTTGGGAGTAAAATTTTTTTTTCTCTTTCTCGGTCTCGCTCAACCAGTTTTGGATAGAAATAATGCCGGAATTAACTAATTTAATTTTTTTGCTATTTTTTTTGGAATTTTCTAGCTTGGGTTCGGTAGGAACAGAATTCGAGACTAAAAATTTTTTTTTTTCACTATCTCAGCCTATCTCATCCCGTTTTGGCTAAAAATAATTCCAGAAAGTGGTTTTTTAATTTTTTGAATTTTTTTGCTATTTTTTTCGCAATTTTCTTCCCCGGCCGAGTATGAACGTTATTCGGGACTCAAATTTTCTTCTCTCTTTCTCGGCCTATCTCATCCCGTTTTGGCTAAAAATAATGCCAGAAAGAGGTTTTTTAATTTTTTGACTTCTTCTATTTTTATTGGAATTTTCTTTCCCGGATCGAGTATGAACAGAATTCGGGGCTAAATTTTTTTTTTGTCTCTTTCTCGGCCAATCTCATCCCGTTTTGGCTAAAAATAATTTCGGAATTGGGTTTTTTAATTTTCTGAATTTTTTTTGCTTTTTCTTTCGGAACTTTCTTGCCCGGGTTGAGTATGAACGGAATTTGGGACTAAAATTTCTTTTTTCTCTTTCTCAGCCTATCTCGTTCCGTTTTGGCTAAAAATAATGCTGGAATGAGGTTTTTTAATTTTACGAATTTTTTTGAAATTTTTTTCGGAATTTTCTTGCCGGGGTCGAGTATGAACGGAATTCAGGTCTAAATTTTTTTTTTCTTTTTCTCGGCCTATCTCATCCCATTTTGACTAAAAATAATGCCGGAATTAATTTTTTAATTTTTTGATTTTTTTTGGTATTTTTTCGGAATTTTCTTGCCCGGGTCGAGTATGAACGGAATTCGGGATTAAACTTTTTTTCCATCTTTCTAGGCCTATCACATCCCGTTTTGGCTAGAAATAATGCCGGAAAGAGGTTTTTTAATTTTTTGAATTTTTTTGGTATTTTTTTCGGAATTTTCTTGCCCGGGTCGAGTATGAATGGAATTCGGGACTAGAATTTTTTTCCCTCGTTCTCGGCCCTCTCAACCCTTTTTGGATAGAAATATTGCCGGAAGTAAGTTTTTTAATGTTTTGATTTTTTTTGCTATTTTTTTTCGAAATTTTCTTGCCAGGGTCGAGTATGAACGGAATTCGGGACTAAAATTTTTTTCAGTCTTTCTCGGCCTATATTATCTCGTTTTGGCTAAAAGGAAGGCCGGGAAGAGGTTTTTTAATTTTTTCAATTTTTTTGCAATTTTTTTTGGAATTTTCTTGCCCCGGTCGAGTACGAATGGAATTTGGGAGTAAAATTTTTTTCTCTCTTTCTCGGTCTCGCTCAACCAGTTTTGGACAGAAATAATGCTGGAATTAACTAATTTAATATTTTTGCTATTTTTTTTGGAATTTTCTAGCTTGGGTTGGGTAGGAACAGAATTCGAGACTAAATTTTTTTTTTTTTTTTCACTTTCTCAGCCTCTCTCATCCCGTTTTGGCTAAAAATAATTCCAGAAAGAGGTTTTTTAATTTTTTGAATTTTTTTGCTATTTTTTTCGCAATTTTGTTCCCCGGCCGAGTATGAACGTTATACGGGACTCAAATTTTTTTCTCTTTCACGGTCTATCTCATCCCGTTTTGGCTAAAAATAATGCCAGAAAGAAGTTTTTTAATTTTTTGACTTTTTCTTCTATTTTTATTGGAATTTTCTTTCCCGGATCGAGTATGAACAGAATTCGGGGCTAAATTTTTTTTTTTGTCTCTTTCCCGGCCAATCTCATCCCGTATTGACTAAAAATAATTTCGGAATGGGGTTTTTTAATTTTCTGAATTTTTTTTGCTTTTTCTTTCGGAACTTTCTTGCCCGGGTTGAGTATGATCGGAATTCGGGACTAAAATTTTTTTTTTTCTCTTTCTCAGCCTATCTCATTCCGTTTTGGCTAAAAATAATGCTGGAATGAGGTTTTTTAATTTTACGAATTTTTATGCAATTTTTTTCGGAATTTTCTTTCCGGGGTCGAGTATGAACGGAATTCGGGACAAAATTTTTTTTTTCTCTTTCTCGGCCTATCTCATCCCGTTTTGGCAAGAAATAATGCCGGAATTAGGTTTTTTAGTTTTATGAATTTTTTTGCTATTTTTTTCGGAATTTTCTAGCTTGGGTTGGGTAGGAACAGAATTTGAGACTAAATTTTTTTTTTTTTTTTTTCACTTTCTCAGCCTATCTCATCCCATTTTGGCTAAAAGTAATTCCAGAAAGAGGTTTTTTAATTTTTTGAATTTTTTTGCTATTTTTTTCGCAATTTTCTTCCCCGACCGAGTATGAACGGAATTCGGAACTAAAATTTTTTTTTTCTCTTTCCCGGCCTATCTCATCCCGTTTTGGCTAAAAATAATGCCGGAAGAGGTTTTTTAATTTTTTGACTTTTTTTTTCTATTTTTATTGGAATTTTCTTTCCCGGATCGAGTATGAACAGAATTCGGGACTAAATTTTTTTTTTGCCTCTTTCTCGGCCAATCTCATCCCGTTTTGGCTAAAAATAATTTCGGAATGGGGTTTTTTAATTTTCTGAATTTTTTTTGCTCTTTCTTTCGGAACTTTCTCGCCCGGGTCGAGTATGAACGGAATTCGGGACTAAAATTTTTTTTTTTCTCTTTCTCGGCCTATCTCATTCCCATTTGGCAAAAAATAATGCTGAAATGAGGTTTTTTAATTTTACGAATTTTTTTGCAATTTTTTTCGGAATTTTCTTGCCGGGGTCGATTAAGAACGGAATTCGGGACTAAATTTTTTTTTTGTCTTACTCGGCCTATCTCATCCCGTTTTGGCTAGAAATAATGCCGGAATGAGGTTTTTTAATTTTTTGATTTTTTTGGGTATTTTCTTGCCCGGGTCGAGTATAAACGGAATTCGGGATTAAACTTTTTTTCCCTCTTTCTAGGCCTATCACATCCCGTTTTGACTAGAAATAATGCCGGAAAGAGAGTTTTTTACTTTTTTGAATTTTTTTTGTATTTTTTTCGGAATTTTCTTGCCCGGGTCGAGTATGAACGGAATTCGAGACTAAAATTTTTTTCCCTCTTTCCTGGCCACTCTCAAACCATTTTGGATAGAAATAATGTCGGAATTTACTTTTTTAATTTTTTGAATTTTTTTCCTATTTTTTTTGGAATTTTCTTGCTCGGGTTCGGTTGGAAAAGAATTCGGGTGTAAATTTTTTTTTTCTCTTTCTCGGCCTATCTCATTCCGTTTTGGCTAAAAATAATGCCAAAAAGAGGTTTTTTAATTTTTTTTAATTTTTTTGAATTTTTTTGCTATTTTTTTCGGAATTTTCTTCCCAGAGTCGAGTATGAACGGAATTCGGGACTAAATTTTTTTTTTTTCTCTTTCTCGGCCTATCTGATCCCGTTTCTGCTAAAAATAATGCCGGAAAGAGGTTTTTTAATTTCTTGAATTTTAGTGCTATTTTTTTCGCAATTTTCTTCCCAGGCTGAGTATGAACGGAATTCGGGACTAAAATTTTTTTTTCTCTTTCTCGGCTACTCTCAAACCATTTTGGATAGAAATAATGCCAGATTTAACTTTTTTAATTTTTTGATTTTTTTTTCTATTTTTTTCGGAACTTTCTTGCCCGAGTCGAGTATGAACGGAATTCAGGACTAAATTTTTTTTTTTCACTTTCTCGGCCTATCTCATCCCGTTTTGGCTAAAAATAATGTCGGAATACAGTTTTTTAATTTTTTTAATTTTTTCCTATTTTTTTCGGAATTTTCTTACCGTCATCGAGTGTGAACGGAATTCGGGACTAAAATTTTTTTCTCTCTTTCTCGGCCTATCTCATTTAGTTTTGGCTAAAAATAAGGCCGGAAAGAGGTTTTTTAATTTTTTCAATTTTTTTGTTATTTTTTTCGGAATTTTCTTGCCACGGACGAGTATGAACGGAATTTGGAAGTAAAATTTTTTTCTCTCTTTCTCGGTCTCGCTCAACCAGTTTTGGATAGAAATAATGCCGGAATTAACGAATTTAATTTTTTTAATTTTTTTTGCTATTTTTTTTGGAATTTTCTAGCTTGGGTTGGGTAGGAATAGAATTCGAGACTAAATTTTTTTTTTTTTCACTTTCTCAGCCTATCTCATTCCGTTTTGGCTAAAAATAATTCCAGAAAGAGGTTTTTTATTTTTTTGAATTTTTTTGCTATTTTTTTCGAAATTTTCTTCCCCGGCCGAGTATGAACGGAATTCGGGACTAAAATTTTTTTCCCTCTTTCTCGACCTATCTCATCCCGTTTTGGCTAAAAATAATGCCGGAAAGAGGTTTTTTTTTTTAATTTTTTGACTTTTTCTTCTATTTTTATTGGAATTTTCTTTCCCGGATCGAGTATGAACAGAATTCGGGGCTAAATTTTTTTTTTTGTCTCTTTCTCGGCCAATCTCATCCCGTTTTGGCTAAAAATAATTTCGGAATGGGGTTTTTTAATTTTGTGAATTTTTTTTGCTCTTTCTTTCGGAACTTTCTTGCCCGGGTCGAGTGTGAACGGAATTCGGGACTAAATTTTTTTTTTCTCTTTCTCGGCCTATCTCATTCCGTTTTGGCTAAAAATAATGCTGGAATGAGGTTTTTTAATTTTACGAATTTTTTGGCAATTTTTTTCGGAATTTTCTTTCCTGGGTCGGGTATGAACGGAATTCGGGACAAAATTTTTTTTTCTCTTTCTCAGCCTATCTCATCCTGTTTTGGCTAGAAATAATGCCGAAATGAGGTTTTTTAGTTTTATGAATTTTTTTGCTATTTTTTTCGGAATTTTCTTGCCCGGCTAGGGTAGGAACGGAATTTGGGACGAAAATTTTTTTTTCTATTTCTCGGCCTCTCTCAACCATTGTTGGATAGAAATATTGCCGGATGTAAGTTTTTTAATTTTTTGATTTTTTTTGCTTTTTTTTTCGAAATTTTCTTGCCAGGGTCGAGAATGAACGGAATTCGGGACTAAAATTTTTTTCAGTCTTTCTCGGCCTATCACATCCCGTTTTGGCTAGCAATAATGCCGGAATGGGGATTTTTAGTTTTTTGAATTTTTTGGCTATTTTTTTAGGAATTTTCTTGCCGTCGTCAAGTATGAACAGAATTCGGGACTAAAATTTTTTTCTCTCTTTCTCGGCCTATCTTATCTCGTTTTGGCTAAAAGGAAGGCCGGGAAGAGGTTTTTTCATTTTTTCAATTTTTATAATTATTTTTTTCGGAATTTTCTTGCCCCAGTCGAGTATGAACGGAATTTGGGAGTAAAATTTTTTTCTCTCTTTCTCGGTCTCGCTCAACCAGTTTTGGATAGAAATAATGCCGGAATTAACTAATTTAATTTTTTTGCTATTTTTTTTTTGAATTTTCTAGCTTGGGTTGGGTAGGAACAGAATTCGAAACTAAAATTTTTTTTTTCACTTTCTCAGCCTATCTCATTCCGTTTTGGCTAAAAATAATTCCAGAAAGAGGTTTTTTAATTTTTTGAATTTTTTTGCTATTTTTTTCGCAATTTTCTTCCCCGGCAGAGTATGAACGGAATTCGGGACTAAAATTTTTTTCTCTCTTTCTCGGCCTATCTCATCCCGTTTTGGCTTAAAAATAATTCTAGAAAGAGGTTTTTTAATTTTTTGACTTTTTTTTCTATTTTTATTGGAATTTTCTTTCCCGGATCGAGTATGAACTGAATTCGGGACTAAATTTTTTTTTGTCTCTTTCTCAGCCAATCTCATCCCGTTTTGGCTAAAAATAATTTTGGAATGGGGTTTTTTAATTTTCTGAATTTTTTTTGCTCTTTCTTTCGGAGCTTTCTTGCCCGGGTCAAGTATGAACGGAATTTGGGACAAAAATTTTTTTTTTCTCTTTCTTGGCCTATCTCATTCCGTTTTGGCTAAAAATAATGCTGGAATGAGGTTTTTTAATTTTACGAATTTTTTTGCAATTTTTTTCGGAATTTTCTTGCTGGGGTCGAGTATGAACGGAATTCGGAACTAAATTTTTTTTTCTCTTTCTCACCCTATCTCATCCCGTTTTGGCTAGAAATAATGCCGGAATGAATTTTTTAGTTTTATGAATTTTTTTGCAATTTTTTTCGGAATTTTCTTGCCGGGGTCGAGTATGAACGGAATTCAGGTCTAAATTTTTTTTTTCTTTTTCTCAGCCTATCTCATCCCATTTTGGCTAGAAATAATGCCAGAATTATGTTTTTAATTTTTTTGATTTTTTTTCACATCCCGTTTTGGCTAGAAATAATACCGGAAAGAGGTTTTTTAATTTTTTGAATTTTTTTGGTATTTTTTTCGGAATTTTCTTGCCCGGGTCGAGTATGAACGGAATTCGGGACTAAAATTTTTTTCCCCCTTTCCTGGCCACTCTCAAACCATTTTGGATAGAAATAATGTCGGAATTTACTTTTTTATTTTGTTGAATTTTTTTGCTATTTTTTTTGGAATTTTCTAGCTTGGGTTCGGTTGGAAAAGAATTCGGGTGGAAATTTCTTTTTTCTCTTTCTCGGCCTATCTCATTCCGTTTTGGCTAAAAATAATGCTGGAATGAGGTTTTTTAATTTTACGAATTTTTTTGCAATTTTTTTTCGGAATATTCTTGCCGGGGTCGAGTATGAACGGAATTCAGGACTAAAATTTTTTCTTCCCTTTCTCGGCCTATCTCATCCCGTTTTGGCTAAAAATAATGTTGGAAAGAGGTTTTTTAATTTTTTTGAATTTTTTTGCTATTTTTTTCGGAATTTTCTTCTTGGAGTCGAGTATGAACGGAATTCGGGACTAAATTTTTTTTTTCTCTTTCTCGGCCTATCTTATCCCGTTTCTGCTAAAAATAATGCGGAAAAAGGTTTTTTAATTTCTTGAATTTTATTGCTGTTTTTTTCGCAATTTTCTTCCCAGGCCGAGTATGAACAGAATTCGGGACTAAAATTTTTTTCTCTCTTTCTCGGCTACTCTCAACCCATTTTGGATAGAAATAATGCCGGATTTAACTTTTTTAATTTTTTGATTTTTTTTTTCTATTTTTTTCGGAACTTTCTTGCCCGAGTCGAGTATGAACGGAATTCAGGACTAAATTTTTTTTTTTCTCTTTCTCGTCCTATCTCATCCCGTTCTAGCTAAAAATAATGTCGGAATACGGTTTTTTAATTTTTCAAATTTTTTTGCTATTTTTTTCGGAATTTTCTTACCGTCATCGAGTTTGAAGGGAATTCGGGACTAAAATTTTTTTCTCCCTCTCTTGGCCTATCTCATCTCATTTTGGCTAAAAATAAGGCCGGAAAGAGGTTTTTTAATTTCTTTGAATTTTTTATCTATTTTTTTCGGAATTTTCTTCCCGGAGTCGAGTATGAACGGAATTCAGGACTAAATTTTTTTTTTTTCTCTTTCTCGGCATATCTCATCCTGTTTTGGCTAAAAATAACGTTGGAATACGGTTTTCGAATTTTTTTGCTATTTTTTTCAGAATTTTCTTACCGTCATCGAGTGTGAACGGAATTCGGGACTAAAATTTTTTTTTTCTCTTTCTCTGCCTATCTCATCTCGTTTTGGCTAAAAATAAGGCCGGAAAGAGGTTTTTTAATTTTTTCAATTTTTTTGCTACTTTTTTCGGAATTTTCTTGCCCCGGACGAGTTTGAACGGAATTTGGGAGTACAATTTTTTTCTCTCTTTCTCGGTCTCGCTCAACCAGTTTTGGATAGAAATAATGCCGGAACTAACTAATTTAATTTTTTTTATTTTTTTGCTTTTTTTTTGGAATTTTCTAGCTTGGGTTGGGTAGGAACAGAATTCGAGACTAAAATTTTTCTTTTTCACTTTCTCAGCATATCTCATTCCGTTTTGGCTAAAAATAATTCCAGAAAGAGGTTTTCTGATTTTTTGAATTTTTTTCGGAATTTTCTTGCCCGGCTAGGGTAGGAATGGAATTCGGGACCAAAATTTTTTTTTCTCTTTCTCGGCCTCTATCAACCCTTTTTGGATAGAAATATTGCCGAAAGTAAGTTTTTTAATTTTTTGATCTTTTTTGCTATTTTTTTCGAAATTTTCTTGCCAGGGTCGAGTATGAACGGAATTCGGGACTAAAATTTTTTTCAATCTTTCTCGGCCTATCTCATCCCGTTTTGGCTAGAAATAATTCCGGAATGAGGATTTTTAGTTTTTTGAATTTTTTTGCTATATTTTAAGGAATTTTCTTGCCGCCGTCGAGTATGAACAGAATTTGGGACTACAATTTCTTTCTCTCTTTCTCGGCCTATCTTATCTCGTTTTGGCTAAAAAGAAGGCCGGGAAGAGGTTTTTTAATTTTTTCAATTTTTTTGCTAATTTTTTCGGAATTTTCTTGCCCCAGTCGAGTATGAATGGAATTTGGGAGTAAATTTTTTTTTCTCTTTTTCTCGGTCTCACTCAACCAATTTTGGATAGAAATAATGCCGGAATTAACTATTTTAATTTTTTTAATTTTTTTGCTATTTTTTTTTGGAATTTTCTAGCTTGGGTTGGGTAGGAACAGAATTCGAGACTAAAATTTTTTTTTTTTCACTTTCTCAACCTATCTCATTCCGTTTTGGCTAAAAATAATTCCAGAAAGAGGTTTTTTAATTTTTTGAATTTTGTTGCTATTTTTTTCGCAATTTTCTTCCCCGGCCGAGTGTGAACGGAATTCGGGACTAAAATTTTTTTCTCTCTTTCTCCGCCTATCTCATCCTGTTCTGGCTAAAAATAATGCCGGAAAGAGGTTTTTAAATTTTTTGACTTTTTTTTTCTATTTTTATTGGAATTTTCTTTCCCGGATCGAGTATGAACAGAATTCGGGACTAAATTTTTTTTTTTTTGTCGCTTTCTCGGCCAATCTCATCCCGTTTTGGCTAAAAATAATTTCGGAATGGGGTTTTTTAATTTTCTGAATTTTTTTTGCTCTTCTTTCGGAACTTTCTTGCCCGGGTCGAGTATGAACGGAATTCGCGACTAAAATTTTTTTTTTTCTCTTTCTCGGCCTATCTCATTCCGTTCTGGCTAAAAATAATGCTGGAATGAGGTTTTTTAATTTTACGAATTTTTCTGCAATTTTTTTCTGAATTTTCTTGCCGGCGTCGAGTATGAACGGACTTCGGGACTAAATTTTTTTTTCTCTTTCTCGGCCTATCTCATTTTGGCTAGAAATAATGTCGGAATGAGGTTTTTTAGTTTTATGAATTTTTTTGCTATTTTTTTCGGAATTTTCTTGCGGGGATCGAGTATGAACGGAATTCAGGTCTAAATTTTTTTTTTCTTTTTCTCGGCCTATCTCATCCCATTTTAGCAAGAAATAATGCCGGAAGTATGTTTTTAATTTTTTGTTTTTTTTTGGTATGTTTTTGGGAATTTTCTTGCCCGGGTCGAGTATGAACGGAATTCGGGATTAAACTTTTTTTCTATCTTTCTAGGCCTATCACATCCCGTTTTGGCTAGAAATAATGCCGGAAAGAGGTTTTTTAATTTTTTGAATTTTTTTGGTATTTTTTTCGGAATTTTCTTGCCCGGGTCGAGTATGAACGGAATTCGGGACTAAAATTTTTTTCCCTCTTTCCTGGCCACTCTCAAACCATTTTGGATTGAAATAATGTCGGAATTTACTTTTTTAATTTTTTGAATTTTTTTGCTATTTTTTTTTGGAATTTTCTAGCTTGGGTTCGGTTGGAAAAGAATTCGGGTGTAAATTTTTTTTTTTTCACTTTCTCGGCCTATCTAATCCCGTTTTGGCTATAAATAATGTCAGAATACGGTTTTTTAATTTTTTGAATTTTTTTGCTATTTTTTTCGGAATTTTCTTACCGTCATCGAGTGTGAAGGGAATTCGGGACTAAAATTTTGTTTTTTCTCTTTCTCGGCCTATCTCATCTCGTTTTGGGTAAAAATAAGGCCGGAAAGGGGTTTTTTAATTTTTTTCAATTTTTTTGCTATTTTCTTCGGAATTTTCTTGCCCCGGACTAGTATGAACGGAATTTGGGAGTAAAATTATTTTCTCTCTTTCTCGGTCTCGCTCAACCAGTTTTGGATAGAAATAATGCCGGAATTAACTAATTTAACTTTTTTGCTATTTTTTTTGGAATTTTCTAGCTTGGGTTGGGTAGGAACAGAATTCGAGACTAAATTTTTTTTTTTCACTTTCTCAGCCTATCTTCATTCCGTTTTGGCTAAAAATAATTCCAGAAAGAGCTTTTTTAATTTTTTGAATTTTTTTGCTATTTTTTTCGCAATTTTCTTCCCCGGCCGAGTATGAACGGAATTCGGAACTAAAATTTTTTTTTCTCTTTCTCGGCCTATCTCATCCCGTTTTGGCTAAAAATAATGCCGGAAAGAGGTTTTTTAATTTTTTGACTTTTTTTTCTATTTTTATTGGAATTTTCTTTCCCGGATCAAGTATGAACAGAATTCGGGACTAAATTTTTTTTTGTCTCTTTCTCGGCCAATCTCATCCCGTTTTGGCTAAAAATAATTTCGGAATGGGGTTTTTTAATTTTCTGAATTTTTTTTGCTCTTTCTTTCGGAATTTTCTTGCCGGGGTCGAGTATGAACGGAATACGGGACTAAATTTTTATTTCTCATTCTCGGCCTATCTCATCCCGTTTTGGCTAGAAATAATGCTGGAATGAGGTTTTTTAGTTTTATGAATTTTTTTGCTATTTTTTTCGGAATTTTCTTGCCGGGGCCGAGTATGAACGGAATTCAAGTCTAAATTTTTTTTTCTTTTTCTCGGCCTATCTCATCCCATTTTGGCTAGAAATAATGCCGGAATTATGTTTTTAATTTTTTGATTTTTTTTGGTATTTTTTCGGAATTTTCTTGCCCGGGTCGAGTATGAACGGAATTCGGGATTAAACTTTTTTTCTATCTTTCTAGGCCTATCACATCCCGTTTTGGCTAGAAATAATGCCGGAAAGAGTTTTTTTTTAATTTTTTGAATTTTTTTGGTATTTTTTTCGGAATTTTCTTGCCCGGGTCGAGTATGAATGGAATTCGGGACTAGAATTTTTTTCCCTCTTTCCTGGCCACTCTGAAACCATTTTGGATAGAAATAATGACGGAATTTACTTTTTTAATTTTTTGAATTTTTTTGCTATTTTCTAGCTAAGGTTCGGTTGGAACAGAATTCGGGTGTAAATTTTTTTTTCTTTTTCTCGGCCTATCTCATTCCGTTTTGGCTATAAATAATGCTGGAATGAGGTTTTTTAATTTTACGAATTTTTTTGCAATTTTTTTTCGGAATTTTCTTACCGGGGTGAAGTATGAACGGAATTCAGGACTAAAATTTTTTCTTCCCTTTCTCGGCCTATCTCATCCCGTCTTGGTTAAAAATAATGCCGGAAAGAGGTTTTTTCATTTTTTTTAATTTTTTCTATTTTTTTCGGAATTTTCTTCCCGGAGTCGAGTATGAACGGAATTCGGGACTAAAATTTCTTTTTTTTCTCTTTCTCGGCCTATCTGATCCCGTTTCTGCTAAAAATAATGCCGGAAAGAGGTTTTTTAATTTCTTGAATTTTATTGCTATTTTTTTCGCAATTTTCTTCCCAGGCCGAGTATGAACGGAATTCGGGACTAAAATTTTTTTCTCTCTTTCTCGGCTACTCTCAACCCATTTTGGATAGAAATAATGCCGGATTAAACTTTTTTAATGTTTTGATTTTTTTTTTCTATTTTTTTCGGAACTTTCTTGCCCGAGTCGAGTATGAACGGAATTCAGGACTAAATTTTTTTTTTCTCTTTCTCGGCCTATCTCATCCCATTCTAGCTAAAAATAATGTCGGAATACGGTTTTTTAATTTTTTGAATTTTTTTGCTATTTTTTTCGGAATTTTCTTACCGTCATCGAGTTTGAAGGGAATTCGGGACTAAAATTTTTTTCTCTCTCTCTTAGTCTATCACATCTCGTTTTGGCTAAAAATAAGGCCGGAAAGAGGTTTTTAAATTTTTTAAATTTTTTTGCTATTTTTTTCGGAATTTTCTTGCCCCGGACGAGTATGAACGGAATTCGGGACTAATTTTTTTTTTTTTTGTCTTTCTCAGCCTATCTTATTCCGTTTTGGCTAAAAATAATGCTGGAATGAGGTTTTTTAATTTTACTAATTTTTTTGCAATTTTTTTCGGAATATTCTTACCGGGGTCGAGTATGAACGGAATTCAGGACTAAAATTTTTTCTTCCCTTTCTCAGCCTATCTCATCTCATTTCTGCTAAAAACAATGCCGGAAAGAGGTTTTTTAATTTCTTGAATTTTATTGCTATTTTTTTCGCAATTTTCTTCCCAGGCTGAGTATGAACTAAATTCGGGACTAAAATTTTTTTCTCTCTTTCTCGGCTACTCTCAACCTATTTTGGATAGAAATAATGCCGGATTTAACTTTTTTAATTTTTTGATTTTTTTTTTCTATTATTTCGGAACTTTCTTGCCCGAGTCGAGTATGAACGGAATTCAGGACTAAATTTTTTTTTTTCTCTTTCTCAGCCTATCTCATCCCGTTTTGGCTAAAAATAATTTTGGAATGGGGTTTTTTAATTTTCTGAATTTTTTTTGCTCATTCTTTCGGAACTTTCTTGCCCAGGTCGAGTATGAACGGAATTCGGGACTAAAATTTTTTTTTTTTCTCTTTCTCGGCCTATCTCATCCCGTTTCTGCTAAAAACAATGCCGGAAAGAGGTTTTTTAATTTCTTGAATTTTATTGCTATTTTTTTCGCAATTTTCTTCCCAGGCTGAGTATGAACTGAATTCGGGACTAAAATTTTTTTCTCTCTTTCTCGGCTACTCTCAACCCATTTTGGATAGAAATAATGCCGGATTTAACTTTTTTAATTTTTTGATTTTTTTTTCTATTATTTTGGAACTTTCTTGCCCGAGTCGAGTATGAACGGAATTTAGGACTAAATTTTTTTTTTTCTCTTTCTCGGCCTATCTCATTCCGTTTTGGCTAAAAATAATGCTGGAATGAGGTTTTTTAATTTTATGAATTTTTTTCGGAATTTTCTTGCCGGGGTCGAGTATGAACGAAGTTCAGGTCTAAAATTGTTTTCTCTTTTTCTCAGCCTATCTCATCCCATTTTGGCTTAAAATAATGGCGGAAGTATGTTTTTAATTTTTTGATTTTTTTTGGTATTTTTTTGGGAATTTTCTTACCCGGGTCGAGTATGAACGAAATTCAGGATTAAACTTTTTTTCTTTCTTTCTAGGCCTATTTTAGTCCGTTTTCGCTAAAAATAATTCCAGAAAGAGGTTTTCTGATTTTTTGAATTTTTTTACTATTTTTTTCGGAATTTTCTTGCCCGGCTAGGGTAGGAACGGAATTCGGGACGAAAATTTTTTTTTCTCTTTCTCGGCCTCTCTCAACCCTTTTTGGATAGAAATATTGCCAGAAGAAATTTTTTTCATGTTTTGATTTTTTTTGCTATTTTTTTCGAAATTTTCTTGCCAGGGTCGAGTATGAACGGAATTTGAGACTAAAATTTTCTTCAGTCTTTCTCGGCCTATCACATCCCGTTTTTTCTAGCAATAATGCTGGAATGAGGATTTTTAGTTTTTTGAATTTTTTTGCTATTTTTTAAGGAATTTTCTTGCCGTCGTCGAGTATGAACAGCATTCGGGACTAAAATTTTTTTCTCTCTTTCTTGGCCTATCTTATCTCGTTTTGGCTAAAAGGAAGGCCGGAAAGAGGTTTTTTAATTTTTTTAATTTTTTTTACTATTTTTTTGGGAATTTTCTTGCCCGGGTCGAGTATGAACGGAATTCGGGATTAAACTTTTTTTCTATCTTTCTAGGCCTATCACATCCCGTTTTGGCTAGAAATAATGCCGGAAAGAGGTTTTTTAATTTTTTGAATTTTTTTGGTATTTTTTTCGGAATTTTCTTGCCCGGGTCAAGTATGAACGGAATTCGGGACTAAAATTTTTTTCCCTCTTTCCTGGCCACTCTCAAACCATTTTGGATTGAAATAATGACGGAATTTACTTTTTTAATTTTTTGAATTTTTTTGCTATTTTTTTTTGGAATTTTCTAGCTTGGGTTCGGTTGGAAAAGAATTCGGGTGTAAATTTTTTTTTTTTTTCTCTTTCTCGGCCTATCAAATCCCGTTTTGGCTATAAATAATGTCGGAATACGGTTTTTTAATTTTTTGAATTTTTTTGCTATTTTTTTCGGAATTTTCTTACCGTCATCGAGTGTGAAGGGAATTCGGGACTAAAATTTTGTTTTTTCTCTTTCTCGGCCTATCTCATCTCATTTTGGCTAAAAATAAGGCCGGAAAGGGGTTTTTTAATTTTTTTTCAATTTTTTTGCTATTTTCTTCAGAATTTTCTTGCCCCGGACGAGTATGAACGGAATTTGGGAGTAAAATTTTTTTCCCTCTTTCTCGGTCTCGCTCAACCAGTTTTGGATAGAAATAATGCCAGAATTAACTAATTTAATTTTTTAAATTTTTTTGCTATTTTTTTTGGAATTTTGTAGCTTGGGTTGGGCAGAAACAGAATTCGAGACTAAATTTTTTTTTTTTTTTCACTTTCTCAGTCTATCTCGTTCCGTTTTGGCTAAAAATAATTTCAGAAAGAGGTTTTTTAATTTTTTGAATTTTTTTGCTATGTTTTTCGCAATTTTCTTCCCCGGCCGAGTATGAACGGAATTCGGGACTAAAATTTTTTTTCTCTCTTTCTTAGCCTATCTCATCCCGTTTTGGCTAAAAATAATGCCGGAAAGAGGTTTTTTAATTTTTTGACTTTTTTTTGTAATTTTTTTCGGAATTTTCTTGCCGGGGTCGAGTATGAACGGAATTCGGGACTAAATTTTTTTTTTCTCTTTCTCAGCCTATCTCATCCCGTTTTGGCTAAAAATAATGCCGGAATGAGGTTTTTTAGTTTTATGAATTTTTTTGCTCTTTTTTTCGGAATTTTCTTGCCGAGGTCGAGTATGAACGAAATTCATGCCTAAATTTCTTTTTTCTTTTTCTCGGCCTATCTCATCCCATTTTGGCTAGAAATAATGCCGGAAGTATGTTTTTAATTTTTTGATTTATTTTAGTATTTTTTTGGGAATTTTCTTGCCCAGGTCGAGTATGAACGGAATTCGGGATTAAACTTTTTTTCTATCTTTCAAGGCCTATCACATCCCGTTTTGGCTAGAAATAATACCGGAAAGAGGTTTTTTAATTTTTTAAATTATTTTGGTATTTTTTTCTGAATTTTCTTGCCCGGGTCGAGTATGAACGGAACTCGGGACTAAAATTTTTTTCCCTCTTTCCTGGCTTCTCTCAAACCATTTTGGATAGAAATAATGTCGGAATTTACTTTTTTAATTTTTTGAATTTTTTTGCTATTTTTTTTGGAATTTTCTAACTCGGGTTCGGTTGGAAAAGAATTCGGGTGTAAATTTTTTTTTTCTCTTTCTTGGCCTATCTCATTCCGTTTTGGCTAAAAATAATGCTGGAATGAGGTTTTTGAATTTTACGAATTTTTTTCGGAATTTTCTTGCCAGGGTCGAGTATGATCGGAATTCAGGACTAAAATTTTTTCTTCCCTTTCTCGGCCTATTGAGTTTTGGCTAAAAATAATGCCGGAAAGAGGTTTTTTAATTTTTTTGAATTTTTTTGCTATTTGTTTCGGAATTTTCTTCCCGGAGTCTAGTATGAACGGAATTCGGGACAAAATTTTTTTTTTTTTCTCTTTCTCGGCCTATCTCATCCCGTTTCTGCGAAAAATAATGCCGGAAAGAGGTTTTTTAATTTCTTGAATTTTATTGCTGTTTTTTTCGCAATTTTCTTCCCAGGCCGAGTATGAACGGAATTCGGGACTAAAATTTTTTTATCTCTTTCTCGGCTACTCTCAACCCATTTTGGATAGAAATAATGCCGGATTTAACTTTTTTAATTTTTTAATTTTTTTTCTATTTTTTTCGGAACTTTTTTGCCCGAGTCGAGTATGAACGGAATTCAGGACTAAAATTTTTTTTTTCTCTTTCTCGTCCTATCTTATCCCGTTCTAGCTAAAAATAATGTCGGAATACGGTTTTTTAATTTTTTGAATTTTTTTGCTATTTTTTTCGGAATTTTCTTACCTTCATCGAGTGTGAACGGAATTCGGGACTAAAATTTTTTTCTCTCTTTCTCGGCCTATCTCATCTCGTATTGGCTAAAAATGAGTCCAAATCTTCTGTCTCATCAATTATGCTCCATTTCATGCTCCACCAATACAATTTGAACAACTAGCCTCTCTTATTAAATAAGATAACTCTCACTTTAACACTCATGTTACTGAAACATTAACGTTAAAATCCCTTTTTTTTTTCTTTTTTTTTCTTCCGCAACTTTATTTCTTCTCTGTTCCGGCTTTTGGTTTCTTTTTTTTCTCAACTCCATGTGGTTTGTCTCTTGCCGCAGCTTTTGGGATTGATTTGGACTCTTCCCCTTTTTTTTCTTCCACAGCTTTAATTTCTTCTCTATTCCGGCTTTTGGTTTCTTTTTTTCTCTTCTCCATGTGGTTTGAGTCAACAAGAACTCTTTTGAGTTTTG
Source organism: Quercus berberidifolia (assembly GCA_028535905.1). Classification (NCBI taxonomy): domain Eukaryota; kingdom Viridiplantae; phylum Streptophyta; class Magnoliopsida; order Fagales; family Fagaceae; genus Quercus; species Quercus berberidifolia. Next base: position 53,904,545 of record JAPQVW010000003.1, read on the forward strand.
TGTCTTGCCGTAGCTTTTGTTTTTGATTTGGACTCTTCCCTCTATTGTCTCATTATATTCCTTTCTCCCAAAGTGTTTCCGGCTTTTGCTTTTGTTTTTTTATGCCACAGAGGTTCCTTTTGTCCAGTGCAGATTTGTTTCAACTTTTAAGAGACTTCTGCTGAAACAAGCAACCTTCAAGGCTTTCAAGGTTTCTTTTTTTTCTCTTCTCTATGGGGTTGACGTCTCAAGTGTTCATCTTCATCCTCACTTCGCCCCGGTTACAGACACATCCTCACTTCATCTTCAAGTGTTCATCTGCTTCTATTGGTTTCCACAAAACAAAAACATAGTTATTTTTTTTAATAAACAACATATATATATATATATATATATATACACACACACGTTAGACACAAACTCACACAAGTATAAGAAAGTTGTTATAAATCCTAAAATAAATTAAAAAAAGAAATTTATTTACATTAAACCAAAAGAAGAGGACTTACTTTGTGACTGAACAATACGTACAAGCCTTGTAGGTTGCTTGTTGCAGTAGGAGCCTCTCAAAAGTTGAAACAAATCTGCACTTATAGGAGAATAGGACCTCTGTGGCATATAAAAACAAAAGCAAAATCCTGATTTTGATTTTGGGAGAAAGGATTACAATGAGACAAAATAGGGGAAGAGTCCAAATCAATCCCAAAAGCTGTGGCAAGAGACAAACCACATGGAGAAGAGAAAAAAAAAAAAAAAAAAAAAGAAACCAAAAGCCGGAACAGAGAAGAAATAAAGCTGCGGAAGAAAAAAAAAGAAAGGAACGTTAACGTTTTAGTAAGGTGAGTGTTAAAGTCAGTGTTATTTTATTTAATGAGAGAGGTTAGTTGTCCAAATTTTATTGGTGGAGTATGAAGTGGAGCATAATTGATGAGACAGAAGATTTGGACTCGCTAAAAATAAGGCCGGAAAGAGGTTTTTTAATTTTTTCAATTTTTTTGCTATTTTTTTCGGAATTTTCTTGCCCCGGACGAGTATGAACGGAATTTGGGATAGAAATAATGCCGATATTAACTAATTTAATTTTTTTAATTTTTTTGCTTTTTTTTTTGGAATTTTCTAGCTTGGGTTGGGTAGGAACAGAATTCGAGACTAAAATTTTTTTTTTTTCACTTTCTCAGCCTATCTCATTCCGTTTTGGCTAAAAATAATTCCAGAAAGAGGTTTTCTGATTTTTTAAATTTTTTTGCTATTTTTTTCGGAATTTTCTTGCCCGGCTAGGGTAGAAACGGAATTCGGGACCAAAATTTTTTTTTTCTCTTTCTCGGCCTCTCTCAACCCTTTTTGGATAGAAATATTTCCGGAAGTAAGTTTTTTAATTTTTTGATTTTTTTTGCTATTTTTTTCGAAATTTTCTTGCCAGGGTCGAGTATAAACGGAATTCGGGACAAAAATTTTTTTCAATCTTTCTCGGCCTATCTCATCCCGTTTTGTTTAGAAATAATGCCGGAATGAGGATTTTTAGTTTTTCGAATTTTTTTGCTATATTTTTAGGAATTTTCTTGCCATCGTCGAGTATGAACAGAATTCGGGACTTTTAATTTTTTTGATTTTTTTTTTCTATTTTTTTCGGAATTTTCTTGCCCATGTCGAGTGTGAACCGAATTCGGGACTAAATTTTTTTTTTCTCTTTCTCGGACTATCTTATCCCGTTTTGGCGAAAAATAATGCCGAACAGGGGTTTTTCAATTTTTTGAATTGTTTTGCTATTTTTTCGGAATTTTCTTGCCCCGGTCGAGTGTGAACGGAATTCGGAACTACATTTTTTTTTCTCTTTCTCGGCTTATCTCATCTCGTTTTCGCTAAAAGTAATGCCGGAAAGGGGTTTTCTAATTTTTTTTAATTTTTTTGCTATTTTTATCCGTATTTTCTTGCCCGGGTAGAGTATGAATGGAATTCGGGACTAAAATTTTTTTTTCTCTCTTTCTCGGCCTCTCTCAGCCCTTTTTGGATAGAAATAAAACCTAAATTAACTTTTTTAATTTTTTTTGCTATTTTGTTTGGAATTTTCTTGCCCTTGTCGAGTGTGAACGGAATTCGGGACTAAATTTTTTTTCTCTTTTTCCCGGGCTATCTCATCCCGTTTTGGCTAAAAATAATGCTGGACCGAGGTTTTTTAATTTTTTTTATTTTTTTTGCTATTTTTTTCAAAATATTCTTGCCCAGGTCGAGTATGAACGGAATTTGGGATTAAAATTTTTTTTCTCTCATTCTCAGCTTATCTCAACCTGTTTTGGCTAAAAATAATGCCAGAAACAGGTTTTTTATTTTTATTTTTTATTTTTTTTCAAATTTTTCTCGTAATTTTCTTGCCTGGGTCGATTGTGAGCGGAATTCGGGACTAAAATTTCTTTCTCCTTTTCTCGGCCTATCTCATCCCGTTTTGGTTAGAAATAATGCCGGAAAAATGTTTTTTAATTTTTTGAATTATTTCGCTATTTTTTTCGCAATTTTCTTCCCCGGGCCGAGTATTAACGGAATTCGGGTTTAAAACTTTTTTCTCTCTTTTTCAACCTCTCTCAACCATTTTTGGATAGAAATAATGCCAAAATGACATTTTTTAATTTTTTGATTTTTTTTCTATTTTTTTCGGAATTTTCTTGCCCGGGTCGAGTGTGAACGAAATTCGGGACTAAAATTTTTTCACTCTTTCTCGGCCTATCTCATCCCGTTTTGGCTAAAAATAATGCCGGGAATGGGTTTTTAATTTTTAAATTTTTTTGCTACTTTTTTCTCAATTTTCTTGCGCGAGTTGGGTATGAACGGAATTTGGGACTAAAATTTTTTTCTCTCTTTCTCGTCGTATCTCTACCCGATTTGGCTAAAAATAATGCCAGAAAGAGGTTTTTTTAAATTTTTTGAATTTTTTTTGCTATTTTTTTCAGAGTTTTCTTGCCGGGGTTGGGAGTGAACAGAATTCGGGACTAAAATTTTTTTCTCTCTTTGGAAGCCTATCTCATCCCGTTTTGGCTATAAATAACTCCAGAAAGAGGTTTTTTAATTTTTTGAATTTTTTTGCTATTTTTTGCGGAATTTTCTTCCCCGGGTTGACTATGAATGGAATTCAGGACTAAATTTTTTTTTTCTCTTTCTCAGCCTCCGTCAACCCCTTTTGTATAGAAATAATGCCGGAATTAAGTTTTTTAATTTTTTGAATTTTTTTACTATTTTTTTCGGAATTTTCTTGCCCGGGTCGAGTATGAATGGAATTCGGGACTAAAATTTTTTTCTCTTTCTCGGCCACTCTCATCCCTTTTTGGATACAAATAAAGCCTGAATTAAGTTTTTTAATTTTTTGAATTTTTTTGCTATTTTGTTTGGAATTTTCTTGCCCGGGTCGAGTGTGAACGGAATTCGTGACTAAAATTTTTTTCACTCTTTCCTGGGCTATCTCATCCCGTTTTGACTAAAAATATTGCTGGAAATAGGTTTTCTAATTTTTTGAATTTTTTTTACTATTTTCTTGCGAATATTCTTGCCCGGGTCGAGTATGAACGGAATTTGGAACTAAATTTTTTTTCTCTTTTTCTTGGCCTATCTCAACCCGTTTTGACTAAAAATAATACCTGAAAGAGGTTTTTAATTTTTTGATTTTTATTGCTATTTTTTTCGGAATTTTCTTGCCCGGGTCGAGTATGAAAGGAATTCGGGACTAAAATTTTTTTATCGTTTTCTCGGCCTATCTCATCTCCCGTTTTGGCTAGAAATAATGCCAGAAAGAGGTTTTTTTAAATTTTTGATTTTTTTTCTATTTTTTTTGGAATTTTCTTCCCCGGGTTGAGTATGAACGGAATTCGGGACTAAAATTTTTTTGTCTCTTTCTCAGCCTCCTTCATCCCTTTTTGCATAGAAATAATGGCGGAATTAAGTTTTTTAATTTTTTAAATTTTTTCGCTATTTTTTTCGGAATTTTCTTGCCTGGGTCGAGTATGAATGGAATTCGGGACTAAAATTTTTTTTTCTCTTTGTCGGCCTCTCTCATCCCGTTTTGGTTAGAAATAATGCTGGAAAAATGTTCTTTAATTTTTTGAATTATTTCGCTATTTTTTTCGCAATTTTCTTCCCCGGGCCGAGTATTAACGGAATTCGGGTCTAAAACTTTTTTCTCTCTTTTTCAACCTCTCTCAACCCTTTTTGGATAGAAATATTGCCAAAAAGACATTTTTTAATTTTTTGATTTTTTTTTCTATTTTTTTCGGAATTTTCTTGCCCGGGTCGAGTGTGAACGAAATTCGGGACTAAAACTTTTTTCACTCTTTCTCGGCCTATCTCATCCCGTTTTGGCTAAAAATAATGCCGGGAATGGGTTTTTAATTTTTAAATTTTTTTGCTACTTTTTTCACAATTTTCTTGCGCGAGTTGGGTATGAACGGAATTCGGGACTAAAATTTTTTTCTCTCTTTCTCGTCGTATCTCTACCCGATTTGGCTAAAAATAATGCCAGAAAGAGGTTTTTTTAAATTTTTTGAATTTTTTTTGCTATTTTTTTCAGAGTTTTCTTGCCGGGGTTGGGAGTGAACGGAATTCGGGACTAAAATTTTTTTCTCTCTTTGGAAGCCTATCTCATCCCGTTTTGGCTATAAATAACTCCAGAATGAGGTTTTTTAATTTTTTGAATTTTTTTGCTATTTTTTGCGGAATTTTCTTCCCCGGGTTGACTATGAATGGAATTCAGGACTAAATTTTTTTTTTCTCTTTCTCAGCCTCCCTCAACCCCTTTTGTATAGAAATAATGCCGGAATTAAGTTTTTTAATTTTTTGAATTTTTTTACTATTTTTTTCGGAATTTTCTTGCCCGGGTCGAGTATGAACGGAATTCGGGACTAAAATTTTTTTCTCTTTCTCGGCCACTCTCATCCCTTTTTGGATACAAATAAAGCCTGAATTAAGTTTTTTAATTTTTTGAATTTTTTTGCTATTTTGTTTGGAATTTTCTTGCCCGGGTCGAGTGTGAACAGAATTCGTGACTAAAATTTTTTTCACTCTTTCCTGGGCTATCTCATCCCGTTTTGACTAAAAATATTGCTGGAAAGAGGTTTTCTAATTTTTTGAATTTTTTTTACTATTTTCTTGCGAATATTCTTGCCAGGGTCGAGTATGAACGGAATTTGGAACTAAATTTTTTTTCTCTTTTTCTTGGCCTATCTCAACCCGTTTTGACTAAAAATAATACCTGAAAGAGGTTTTTAATTTTTTGATTTTTATTGCTATTTTTTTCGGAATTTTCTTGCCCGGGTCGAGTATGAAAGGAATTCGGGACTAAAATTTTTTTATCGTTTTCTCGGCCTATCTCATCTCTCGTTTTGGCTAGAAATAATGCCAGAAAGAGGTTTTTTTAAATTTTTGATTTTTTTCTATTTTTTTTGGAATTTTCTTCCCCGGGTTGAGTATGAACGGAATTCGGGACTAAAATTTTTTTGTCTCTTTCTCGGCCTCCTTCATCCCTTTTTGCATAGAAATAATGCCGGAATTAAGTTTTTTAATTTTTTAAATTTTTTCGCTATTTTTTTCGGAATTTTCTTGCCTGGGTCGAGTATGAACGGAATTCGGGACTAAAATTTTTTTCTCTCTTTGTCGGCCTCTCTCATCCCGTTTTGGTTAGAAATAATGCCGGAAAAATGTTCTTTAATTTTTTGAATTATTTCGCTATTTTTTTCGCAATTTTCTTCCCCGGGCCGAGTATTAACGGAATTCGGGTCTAAAACTCTTTTCTCTCTTTTTCAACCTCTCTCAACCCTTTTCGGGACTAAAAATTTTTTGTCGTTTTCTCGTCCTCACTCATCCCGTTTTAGCTAGAAATAATGCATGAAATAGGTTTTTTAATTTTTTTGATTTTTTTTTTCTATTTTTTTCCGAATTTTCTTTCCCAGGTCGAGTGTGAACCGAATTCGGGACTAAAATTTTTTTCTCTCTTTCTCGGCCTACGTTTTGGCGAAAAATAAAGCCGGAAAGGGGTTTTTCAATTTTTTGAATTTTTTTGCTATTTTTTTCGAAATTTTCTTTCCCTGGTCGAGTGTGAACGGAATTCGGAACTAAATTTTTTTTTTTCTCTTTCTCGACCTATCTCATCTCATTTTCGCTAAAAATAATGCCGGAAAGGGGTTTTTTAATTTTTTTCACTTTTTTTTTTCCATATTTTCTTGCCAGGGTCGAGTATGAATGGAATTCGGGACTAAAATTTTTTTTCTCTCTTTCGCGGCCTCTCTCAGCCCTTTTTGGATAGAAATAAAACCTAAATGAACTTTTTTAATTTTTTGAATTTTTTTGCTATTTTGTTTGGAATTTTCTTGCCCTGGTCGAGTGTGAACGGAATTCGGGACTAAAATTTTTTTCTCTTTTTCCCGGGCTATCTCATCCCGTTTGGCTAAAAATAATGCTGGACCGAGGTTTTTTAATTTTTTGATTTTTTTTGCTGTTTTTTTCGAAATATTCTTGGCCAGGTCGAGTATGAACGGAATTCGGGACTAAAATTTTTTGCTCTCTTTTTCAACCTTACTCAACCCTTTTTGGAAAGAAATAATGCCGGAAAGAGGTTTTTTGATTTTTTTTTTCTATTTTTTTCGGAATTTTCTTGCCCGGTTCGTGTGAACGGAATTCGGAACTAAATTTTTTTTTTCTCTTTCTCGGTCTATCTCATCTCGTTTTCGCTAAAAATAATGCCGGAAAGGAGTTTTTTAATTTTTTTGCTATTTTTTTCCGTATTTTCTTGCCCGGGTCGAGTATAAATGGAATTCGGGACTAAAATTTTTTCTCTCTCTTTCTCGAACTCTCTCAGCCCTTTTTGGATAGAAATAAAACCTAAATTAACTTTTTCAATTTTTTGAATTTTTTTGCTATTTTGTTTGGAGTTTTCTTGCCTTGGTCGAGTGTGAACGGAATTCAGGACTAAAATTTTTTTCTCCTTTTCTCGGCCTATCTCATCTCGTTTTGGTTAAAAATACTGCCGAAAAAATGTTTTTTAATTTTTTGAATTATTTCGCTATTTTTCTCGCATTTTTCTTCCCCGGGCCGAGTATGAACGGAATTCGAGACTAAAATTTTTTGCTCTCTTTTTCAACCACTCTCAACCCTTTTTGGAAAGAAATAATGCCGGAAAGAGGTTTTTTAATTTTTTGATTTTTTTTACTATTTTTTTCGGAATTTTCTTGCCCGGGTCGAGTATGAAAAGGATTCGGGACTAAATTTTTTTTCTCTCTTTCTCGGCCTCACTCAGCCCTTTTTGGATAGAAATAAAGCCTGAATTAAGTTTTTTAATTTTTTGAATTTTTTTGCTATTTTGTTTGGAATTTTCTTGCCCGGGTCGAGTGTGACCAGAATTCGTGACTAAAATTTTTTTCACTCTTTCCCGGGCTATCTCATCCCGTTTTGGCAGAAAATAATGCTGGAAATAGGTTTTTTTAATTTTTTGATTTTTTTTTACTATTTTATTGTGAATATTCTTGCCCGGGTCGCGTATGAACGGAATTCGGGACTAAATTTTTTTTTTCTCTTTCTCGGCCTATCTCAACTCGTTTTGGCTAAAAATAATACCAGAAAGAGGTTTTTTATTTTTTGATTTTTTTTGCTATTTTTTTCAGAATTTTCTTGCCTGGGTCGAGTAAGAAAGGAATTCGGGACTAAAATTTTTTTGTCATTTTCTCATCCTCACTCATCCCGTTTTAGCTAGCAATAATGCCGGAAATAGGTTTTTTAATTTTTTCTATTTTTTTTCGGAATTTTATTGCCCAGGTCGAGTGTGAACCGAATTCGGGACTAAAATTTTTTTCTTTCTTTCTCGGCCTATCTTATCCCGTTTTCGCGAAAAATAATGCCGGAAAGGGGTTTTTCAATTTTTTGAATTTTTCTGCTATTTTTTTCGGAATTTTCTTTCCCTGGTCGAGTGTGAACGGAATTCGGAACTAATTTTTTTTTTTCTTTCTCGGCCTATCTCATCTCTTTTTCGCTAAAAATAATGCTGGAAAGGGGTTTTTTAATTTTTTGAATTATTTCGCTATTTTTCTCTCATTTTTCTTCCCCGGGCCGAGTATGAACGGAATTCGGGACAAAAATGTTTTGCTCTCTTTTTCAACCTCTCTCAACCCTTTTTGGATAGAAATATTTCCGGAAAGAGGTTTTTTAATTTTTTGATTTTTTTTTTTATTTTTTTGGGAATTTTCTTGCCCGGGTCGAGTGTGAACGAAATTCGGGACTAAAACTTTTTTCACTCTTTCTCGGCCTATGGGAGTTTTGGCTAAAAATAATTCCGGTATTGGATTTTTAATTTTTTTAATTTTTTTGCTATTTTTGTCGGAATTTTCTTGCCCGAGTCGGGTATGAACGAAATTCGTGACAAAATTTTTTTTTCTCTCTTTCTTGTCCTATCTCAACCCGGTTTGGCTAAAAATAATGCCAGAAAGAGGTTTTTTAATTTTTTGGCTATTTTTTTCGGAGTTTTCTTGTTGGGGTCGAGTGTGAACGGAATTCGGGACTAAAATTTTTTTCTCTCTTTGTCAGCCTATCTCATCCCGTTTTGGCTATAAATAATTCTGGAACGGGGTTTTTTAGTTTTTTGAATTTTTTGCTATTTTTTTCGAAATTTTCTTCCCCAGGTTGAGTATGAACAAAATTCGGGACCAAAATTTTTTTTTCTCTTTCTCAGCCTCTCTCAGCCCTTTTTGGATAGAAATAAAGCCTGAATTAAGTTTTTTAATCTTTTGAATTTTTTTGCTATTTCACTGGGAATTTTCTTGCCCGGGTCGAGTGTGAACGGAATTCAGGACTAAAATTTTTTTCACTCTTTCCTAGGCTATCTCATCCCGTTTTGGCTAAAAATAATGCCGGAAAGAGGTTTTTTAAATTTTGGATTATTTTAACTATTTTTTTGGGAATATTGCCCGGGTCAAGTATGAACAGAATTCGGGACTAAATTTTTTTTCTATCTTTCTCGGCCTACCTCAACCTGTTTTGGCTAAAAATAATACCAGAATGAGGTTTTTAATTTTTTAATTTTTTTTTTGCTATTTTTTTTGGAATTTTCTTGCCCGGGTCGAGTTTCAAAGGAATTCGGGACTAAAATTTTTTTGTCGTTTTCTCGGCCTATCTCACCCCGTTTTGGCTAGAAATAATGCCGGAAAGAGGTTTTTAAATTTTTTGATTTTTTTTTCTATTTTTTTCGGAATTTTCTTGCCCACGTCGAGTGTGAACGGAATTCGAGACTAAAATTTTTTTCTTTCTTTCTCGGCCTATCACCGTTTTGTTGAAAAATAATGCCGAAAAGGGGTTTTTCAATTTTTTGAATTTTTTTGGTACTTTTTTCGGAATTTTCTTGCCCTAGTCGAGTTTGAATGGAATTCGGAACAAATTTTTTTTTTCTCTTTCTCGGCCTGTCTCATCCTGTTTTGGCTAAAAATAATGCCGGAAAGGGTTTTTTAATTTTTTTTTTCTATTTTTTTCCGAATTTTCTTGCCCGGGTCGAGTATGAACGGAATTCGGGACTAAAATTTTTTTTCTCTCTTTCTCGGCCTCTCTCAGCCCTTTTTGGATAGAAATAATGCTGGACCGAGGTTTTTTAATTTGTTGATTTTTTTTGCTATTTTTTACGGAATATTCTTGCCCTGGTCGAGTATGAACGGAATTCGGGACTAAAATTTTTTTCTCTCTTTCCCGGGCTATCTCATCCCGTTTTGGCTGAAAATAATGCTGGACCGAGGTTTTTTAATTTTTTGATTTTTTTTGCTACTTTTTTTCGGAATATTCTTGCCCTGGTTGAGAATGAACGGAATTTGCTACTAAATTTTTTCTCTCTCTTTTTCAGCCTATCTCAACCTGTTTTGGCTAAAAATAACACCAGAAAGAGGTTTTTTAATTTTTTTAATTTTTTTTGCTATTTTTCTCGGAATTTTCTTGCCCAGGTCAATTGTGAGCAGAATTCGGGACTAAAATTTTTTCACGGCCTATCTCATCCCATTTTGGTTAGAAATAATGCCGGAAAAATGTTTTTTAATTTTTGAATTATTTCAATATTTTTTTCGCAATTTTCTTCCCCGAGCCGAGTATGAACGGAATTCGGGACTAAAATTTTTCTCTCTTTTTCAACCTCTCCGAACCCTTTTTGGATAGAAATAATGCTGGAAAGAGGTTTTTTAATTTTTTGATTTTTTTTTCTATTTTTTTTCGGAATTTTCTTGCCCAGGTCGAGTGTGAACGAAATTCGGGACTAAAACTTTTTTCTCTCTTTCTCCTCCTATCTCGACCCGATTTACCTAAAAATAATGCCAGAAAGATATTTTTTAATTTTTTGAATTTTTTTGCTATTTTTTTCGGAGTTTTCTTGCCGGGGTCGAGAGTGAACGGAATTCGGGACTAAAATTTTTTTCTCTCTTTGTCAGCCTATCTCATCCCGTTTTGGCCATAAATAATTCCAGAAAGAGGTTTTTTAATTTTTTGAATTTCTTTGCTATTTTTTTCGGAATTTTCTTCCCCGGGTTGACTAAGAACGGAATTCGGGACTAAATTTTTTTTTTTTTCTCTTTCTCGGCCTCCCTCAACCCTTTTTGCATAGAAATAATGCCGGAATTAAGTTTTTTAATTTTTTGAATTTTTTTACTATTTTTTTCGGAATTTTCTTGCCCAGGTCGAACATGAACGGAATTCGGGACGAAAATTTTTTTCTCTCTTTCTCGGCCTCTCTCAACCCTTTTTGGATAGAAATAAAGCCTGAATTAAGTTTTTTACTTTTTTGAATTTTTTTACTATTTTTTTCGGAATTTTCTTGCCTAGGTTGAGTATGAACGGAATTCGGGACTAAAATTTTTTTCTCTCTTTCTCGGCCTGTCTCAGCCCTTTTTGGATAGAAATAAAGCCTGAATTAAGTTTTTTACTTTTTTGATTTTTTTTGCTATTTTGTTTGGAATTTTCTTGCTCGGGTCGAGTATGAACGGAATTCGTGACTAAAATTTTTTTCACTCTTTCCCGAGCTATCTCATCCCGTTTTGGCTAAAAATAATGCTGGATATAGGTTTTTTAATTTTTTGATTTTTTTTTACTATTTTTTTGGGAATATTCCTGCCCGGGTCGAGTATGAACGGAATTCGGGACTAAACTTTTTTCCTCTGTTTCTCGGCCTATCTCAACCCGTTTTGGCTAAAAATAATACCAAAAACAGGTTTTTAATATTTTGATTTTTTTTGCTATTTTTTTCAGAATTTTCTTGCCCAGGTCGAGTATGAGAGGAATTCGGGACGAAAATTTTTTTGTTGTCTTCTCGGCCTATCTCATCCCGTTTTGGCTAGAAATAATGCCAGAAAGAGGTTTTTTTAATTTTTTGATTTTTTCTCTATTTTTTTCGGAATTTTCTTCCCCGGGTTGAGTATGAACGGAATTCGGGACTAAAATTTTTTTCCCTCTTTCTCGGCCTCCTTCAACCCTTTTTGCATAGAAATAATGCCGGAATTAAGTTTTTTAATTTTTTAAATTTTTTTGCTATTTTTTTCGGAATTTTCTTGCCTGGGTCGAGTACGAATGGAATTCGGGACTAAAATTTTTTTCTCTCTTTCTCGGCCTCTCTCGGCCCTTTTTTTATACAAATAAAGCCTGAATTAAGTTTTTTAATTTTTTTAATTTTTTTGCTATTTTGTTTGGAATTTTCTCGCCCAGGTCGAGTGTGAACGGAATTCGTGACTCAAATTTTTTTCACTCTTTCCCGGGCTATCTCATCCTGTTTTGGCTAAAAATAATGCTGGATATAGGTTTTTTAATTTTTTGATTTTTTTTTTTTACTATTTTTTTGGGAATATTCTTGCCCGGGTCGTGTATGAACGGAATTCGGGACTAAATTTGTTTTCTCTGTTTCTCGGCCTATCTCAACCCGTTTTGGCTAAAAATAATACCAGAAAGAGGTTTTTAATTTTTTGATTTTTTTTGCTATTTTTTTTGGAATTTTCTTGCCCGGGTCGAGTATGAAAGGAATTCAGGACTAAATTTTTTTTGTCGTCTTCTCGGCCTATCTCATCCCGTTTTGGCTAGGAATAATGCCCGAAAGAGTTTTTTTTTTAATTTTTTGATTTTTTTTCTATTTTTTTCGGAATTTTCTTCCCCGGGTTGAGTATGAACGGAATTCGGGACTAAAATTTTTTTCCCTCTTTCTCAGCCTCCTTCAACCCTTTTTGCATAGAAATAATGCCGGAATTAAGTTTTTTAATTTTTTAAATTTTTTTGCTATTCTTTTCGGAATTTTCTTACCCGGGTCGAGTACGAATGGAATTCGGGACTAAAATTTTTTTCTCTCTTCCTCGGCCTCTCTCAGCCCTTTTTTGATACAAATAAAGCCCGAATTAAGTTTTTTAATTTTTTGAATTTTTTTGCTACTTTATTTGGAATTTTCTTGCCCGGGTCGAGTGTGAACGGAATTCGGGACTAAAATTTTTTTCACTCTTTCCCGGGCTATATCTCATCCCGTTTTGGCTAAAAATAATACTCGAAAGAGGTTTTTTAAATTTTTGATTTTTTTAACTATTTTTTTCAGAATTTTCTTGCCCGGGTCGAGTGTGAACGGAATTCGGAACTAAAATTTTTTTCTCTCTTTCTCGGCCTATCTTATCCCATTTTGTCGAAAAATAATGCCGGAAAGGGGTTTTTCAATTTTTTGAATTTTTTTGGTACTTTTTTCAGAATTTTCTTGACCTGGTCGAGTGTGAACGGAATTCGGAACTAAATTTTTTTTTTTTCTCTTTCTCGGCCTATCTCATCCTGTTTTGGCTAAAAATAATACTGGAAATGGGTTTTTTAATTTTTTTTTTCATTTTTTTCCGAATTTTCTTGCCCGGGTCGAGTATGAACCGAATTCGGGACGAAATTTTTTTTTTCTCTTTCTCGGCCTCTCTCAGCCCTTTTTGGATAGAAATAAAGCCTGAATTAAGTTTTTTAATCTTTTGAATTTTTTTGTTATTTCGTTTGGAATTTTCTTGCCCGGGTCGAGTGTGAACGGAATTCGGGACTAAAATTTTTCTCACTCTTTCCCCGGCTATCTCATCCCGTTTTGGCTAAAAATAATGCTGGAAAGAGGTTTTTTAAATTTTTGATTATTTTAACTATTTTTCTGGGAATATTCTTGCCCGGGTCGAGTATGAACAGAATTCGGGACTAAATTTTTTTTCTCTCTTTCTCGGCCTATCTCAACCCGTTTTGGCTAAAAATAATACCAGAATGAGGTTTTTTATTTTTTTATTTTTTTTGCTATTTTTTTCGGAATTTTCTTGCCCCGGTCGAGTTTCAAAGGAATTCGAGACTAAAATTTTTTTGTCGTTTTCTCGGCCTATCTCATCCCGTTTTGGCTGGAAATAATGCCGGAAATAGGTTTTTTAATTTTTTGATTTTTTTTTTCTATTTTTTTCAGAATTTTCTTGCTCGGGTCGAGTGTGAACGTAATTCGGGTCTAAAATTTTTTTCACTCTTTCCCGGGCTATCTCATCCCGTTTTGGTTAAAAATAATGTTAGAAAGAGGTTTTTTAAATTTTTTATTTTTTTAACTATTTTTTTGGGAATATTCTTGCCCGGGTCGAATTTGAACAGAATTCGGGACTAAATTTTTTTTCTCTCTTTCTCAGCCTATCTCAACCTGTTTTGGCTATAAATAATTCCAGTATGAGGTTTTTAATTTTTTGATTTTTTTTGCTATTTTTTTCGGAAATTTCTTGCCCGGGTCGAGTATGAAAGGAATTCGGGACTAAAAAATTTTTGTCGTTTTGTCGGCCTATCTCATCCCGTTTTGGCTGGAAATAATGCCAGAAAGAGGTTTTTTAATTTTTTGATTTTTTTTTTCTATTTTTTTCGAAATTTTCTTTCCCAGGTCGAGTGTGAACGGAATTCGGGATTAAAATTTTTTTCTCTTTCTCAGCCTATCATATCCCGTCTTGACGAAAAATAAAGCCGGAAAGGGGTTTTTCAATTTTTTAAATTTTTTTGGTATTTTTTTCGGAATTTTCCTGCCCTGGTCGAGTGTGAACGGAATTCGGAAGTAAATTTTTTTTTTCTCTTTCTCAGCCTATCTCATCCCCCGTTTTGGCTAAAAATAATGCCGGAAAGGGGTTTTTTAATTTTTTGAATTTTTTTTTCTATTTTTTTCCGAATTTTCTTGCCCGGGTCGAGTACGAACGGAATTCGGGACTAAATTTTTTTTTCTCTCTTTCTCGGCCTCTCTCAGCCTTTTTTGGATAGAAATAATGCTGGACCGAGGTTTTTTTATTTTTTTATTTTTTTTGCTATTTTTTTCGGAATATTCTTGCCCAGGTTGAGTATGAATGGAATTTGGGACTAAAATTTTTTTCTCTCTTTCTCAACCTATCTCAACCCGTTTTGGCTAGAAATAATACCAGAAAGAGGTTTTTTAATTTTTTAATTTTTTTTGCTATTTTTCTCGGAATTTTCTTGCCTGGGTCGATTGTGAGCGGAATTCGGGACTAAAATTTTTTTCTCCTTTTCTCGGTCTATCTCATCCTGTTTTGGTTAGAAATAATGTCGGAAAAATGTTTTTTAATTTTTTGAATTATTTCGCTATTTTTTTCGCAATTTTCTTTTCCGGGCTGAGTATGAACGGAATTCAGGACTAAAATTTTTTTCTCTCTTTTTCAACCTCTCTCAACCCTTTTTGGATGGAAATAATGCCGGAAAGAGGTTTTTTAATTTTTTGATTTTTTTTTCTATTTTTTTTGGAAACTTCTTGCCCGGCTCGAGTGTGAACGAAATACGGGACTAAAACTTTTTTCACTCTTTCTTAGCCTCTCTCATCCCGTTTTGGCTAAAAATAATGCCGGTAATGGGTTTTTAATTTTTTGAATTTTTTTGCTATTTTTTTCAAAATTTTCTTGCCGGGGTCGAGTATGAAAGGAATTCGGGACTAAATTTTTTTTGTCGTTTTCTCGGCCTATCTCATCCGTTTTGGCTAGAAATAAAGCCTGAATTAAGTTTTTTAATTTTTTGAATTTTTTTGCTATTTTGTTTGGAATTTTCTTGCCCTGGACGAGTGTGAATGGAATGCAGGACTAAAATTTTTTTCACTCTTTCCCGGGCTATCTCATCCCATTTTGGCTAAAAATAATGCTGGAAAGAGGTTTTTTAATTTTTTGATTTTTTTTTACTATTTTTTTGGGAATATTCTTGCCCGGGTCGAGTATGAACGGAATTCGGGACTAAATTTTTTCTCTCTCTTTCTTGGCCTATCTCAACCCGTTTTGGCTAAAAATAATACCAAAAAGAGGTTTTTAATTTTTTGATTTTTTTTGCTATTTTTTTCGGAATTTTCTTGCCCGGGTCGAGTATGAAAGGAATTCGGGACTAAATTCTTTTTGTCGTTTTCTCGGCCTATCTCATCCCGTTTTGGCTAGAAATAATGCCAGAAAGAGGATTTTTTAATTTTTTGATTTTTTTTTCTATTTTTTTGGGAATTTTCTTCCCCTGGTTGAGTATGAATGGAATTCGGGACTAAAATTTTTTTTCTCCCTTTCTCAGCCTCCCTCAGCCCTTTTTGCATAGAAATAATGCCGAAATTAAGGTTTTTAATTTTTTAAATTTTTTTGCTATTTTTTTCGGAATTTTCTTGCCCGGGTCGAGTATGAACAGAATTCGGGACTAAAATTTTTTTCTCTCTTTCTTGGCCTTTCTCAGCCCTTTTTTGATAGAAATAAAGCCTGAATTAAGTTTTTTAATTTTTTGAATTTTTTTGCTATTTTGTTTGGAATTTTCTTGCCCGGGTCGAGTGTGAACGGAATTCGGGACTAAAATTTTTTTCACTCTTTCCCGGGCTATCTCATCCCGTTTTGGCTTAAATAATGCTGGAAAGAGGTTTTTTAAATTTTTGATTTTTTAACTATTTTATTGGAAATATTCTTGCCCGGGTCGAGTATGAACAGAATTCGGGACTAAAATTTTTTTTTTCTCTTTCTCAGCCTATCTCAACCCGTTTTGGCTAAAAATAATACCAGAACGAGGTTTTTAATTTTTTGATTTTTTTTACTATTTTTTTTGGAACTTTCTTGCCCGTGTCGTGTATGAAAGGAATTCGGGACTAAAAATTTTTTGTCATTTTCTCGGCCTATCTCATCCCGTTTTGGCTGGAAATAATGCCGGAAAGAGGTTTTTTAATTTTTTGATTTTTTTTTTTTCTAATTGTTTTGGAATTTTCTTGCCCAGGTCGAGTGTGAACGGAATTCGGGACTAAAATTTTTTTCTCTCTTTCTCGGCCTATCTTATCCCGTTTTGGCGAAAAATAATGCCGGGATGGGGTTTTTCAATTTTTTGAATTTTTTTCGGAATTTTCTTGCCCTGGTCGAGTGTGAACGGAATTCGGAACTAAATTTTTTTTTCCCTTTCTCGGCCTATCTCATCCCGTTTTGGCTAAAAATAATACCAGAAAGGGGTTTTTGAATATTTTTTGCTATTTTTTTCGGAATTTTCTTCCCCGGGTTGAGTCTGAACGGAATTCGGGACTAAAATTGTTTTCTCTCCTTCTCGGCCTCCCTCAACCCTTTTTGCATAGAACTAATGCTGGAATTAAGGTTTTTAATTTTTTGAATTTTTTTGCTATTTTTTTTCGGAATTTTCTTGCCCGGGTCGTGTATGAACGAAATTTGAGACTAAATTTTTTTTCTCTCTTTCTCGGCCTCTCTTAGCCCTTTTTGGATAGAAATAAAGCCTGAATTAACTTTTTTAATTTTTTGAATTTTTTTGCTATTTTGTTTGGAATTTTCTTGCCCGGGTCGAGTGTGAACGGAATTCGCGACTAAAATTTTTTTCACTCTTTCCCGGGCTATCTCATCCCGTTTTGGCTAAAAATAATGCTGGAAAGAGGTTTTTTAATTTTTTGATTTTTTTTTTTTACTATTTTTTTGGGAATATTCTTGCCCGGGTCGAGTATGAACGGAATTCGGGACTAAATTTTTTTTTCTCTCTTTCTTGGCCTATCTCAACCCGTTTTGGCTAAAAATAATACCAGAAAGAGGTCTCAAACCGTTTCGGATAGAAATAATGCCGGAATTAACATTTTTAATTTTTTGAATTATTTTGCTTTTTTTTTTTGGAATTTTCCAGCACGGGTTGGGTAGGAACAGAATTCGGGGCTAAAATTTTTTTTCTCTTTCTCGGCCTATCTAATCCTGTTTTGGCTAAAAATATGCTGGAAAGAGGTTTTTGAATTTTTTTGCTATTTTTTTCGGAATTTTTGTTGCTTGTGTCGAGAATGAATGGAATTCGGGACTAAAATTTTTTTTCCTCTTTCTCGGCCTATCTCATTCCGTTTTCCCTAGAAATAATGCCGGAATGAGGTTTTTTAATTTTTTGAATTTTTTTGCTATTTTTTTTTGGAATTTTCTTGCCGGGGTCAAGTATGAATGAAATTCGGGACTAAAATTTTTTTCGCTCTTTCTCGACCTATCTCATCCCGTTTTGGCTAAAAATAATACCGGAAAGAGGTTTTTTAATTTTTTGAATTTTTTTGCTATTTTTTTCACAATTTTCTTCCGAGGGCCGAGTATGAACGGAATTCAGGACTAAAATTTTTTTTTCTCTTTCTCGGCCTATCTCATCCCTTCTTGGCTAAAAATATTGCCGGAAAGAGGGTTTTTAATTTTTTGAATTTTTTTGCTATTTTTTTTTTCGCAATTTTCTTCCTCGGGCTGAGTATGAACGAAATTCGGGACTACAACTTTTTTTTTTCTCTTTTTCAGCCTATCTCATCTCATTTTTGCTAAAAATAATGCCGGAAAGAGGTTTTTTAATTTTTTTTTTTTTATTTCTATTTTTTTTGGTATTTTCTCTCCCGTATCGAGTATGAACGGAATTCGGGTCTAAATTTTTTTTTTCTCTTTCTTGGCCTATCTCATCCCGTTTTGGCTAAAAATAATGTCGGAGAGAGGTTTTTTTATTTTTTGAATTTTTTTGCTTTTTTTTTTCTCAATTCTCTTCCCGGGGACGCGTATGGACGGAATTCAGGACTATAATTTTTCTTTCTTTTTCGACCTATCTCAACTCGTTTTGGCTAACAATAATGCCGGAAAGAGGTTTTTTAATTTTTTGATTTTTTTTTTATATTTTTTTTGGAATTTTCTTTCCTGGATCGAGTATGAACGAAATTCGGGACTAAATTTTTTTTTTTTTCTCTTTCTCGGCCTATCTCATCCCGTTTTGGCTAAAAATAATGTCGGAAAGGGCTTTTTTAATTTTCTGAATTTTTTTGCTATTTTTTTCGGAACTTTCTTGCCCGGGTCGAGTATGTTTACAAGTGCTCTCTCTCTCTCTCTCTCTCTTTCTCTCTTTCTCTCTCCTTTTTTAGGCCATGTGTCAATCCAAGTGACAATTTATGTATTAATAAATTTATATTTTATTTTTGCCGGTAGCACCGTCAGTATTTTCCATTCATCACTTAACGGCAAAAGAAGCTTCTTCAAACAAAATTCAAGGAATAAATGGTTGAACTTAGGAACAAAATGCTTCTTATGTCCAACAACTTTTCAGAGTTAGAATTGCAAGAATCTCACTTAAATGCTTATGGGATGATCAAGGGAATAAAATGGAGGATCCAGAACAGATTAAAGGTTGGCTGTTGATTTCTACAAAAATTTACTTGTTACAATCACAATGCAGTTTGAAGATGAGAAACCAAGCATGGTATCTCACTTGTTCACAGTTAAGAATTCTATTGCAATGGTAGAGTCACTTCAAAGGGTTTTATTGATGAGGAGATTTGAAATTCAATATTTTCTCACACTGGTAACAAGGCTCCTGGTCTAGATAGATTTTCTACTGGGTTTTTTCCATAGAGCATGGTTAGTAGTTTAGAATGAAGTGGTGGCAGCAGTTAAATCTTTCTTCACCAATGAATTTTAATTTAACTAGCACTTCCCTTATTATATGGTTAATTTCAAGTCTATCTAGGGGTGTGCATGGGTCGGGTTGGGTCGGGTTGAGGGGATTTTTTGACCCAACCCACCATGGTGGGTCAAAAAAAATTCAACCCAACCCAACCCATCACATAAGTCCAACCCAACCCAACCCAACCCACATGGGTCGGGTTGAACCCATGGGTTTGACAAATTATTATTATTATTATTATTATTATTAAATTGAGTAGAAAAAAAAATTAATATATTAAAAAAAACCTAAAGATTAGTATCAATGTAACTCCTTAAAGGTAAATAACACTAATGACTAAACAACAATAGTAATTTATTAGGATTTGTGTGAACTAATTGGCTTTTATATAGGATAGGAAGAACTGGCTATTTAAAAAAATTTTATTAATTATATAATATATATTATATATATATATATATTAAATTAGTATTAGTAGGAGAAACTGAAGAAATGCTGCTCTATAGTTGGTTTTTTTTTTTTAATTATTAAATATAATATATATATATATATATAAGTGCCATACAATTGATTTTAAAAAATTATTAAATATAAAATATATTTTAAATATATATTAAATATGGGTGGGTCGGGTTGGGTTTGGCGGGTTTGTAATTTTATGACCCAAACCCAACCCGACCCACCATAAAAAAAATTTTTGTAACCCAACCCAACCCACCAAGCCTTAAAAACCGACCCAACCCGGTGGGTCGGGTCGGGTTTGGCGGGTCGGTGGGTTTTGTGCACACCCCTAAGTCTATCTCACGTTGCAATGTAGTGTAAAAAAGAATCACTAGAATCCTAGCATATCGACTGAACCCATGCTTAGACAAATTGATTATTACTAACAAAACAACGTTTATCCCTAGCTGTGAGGTACTTAGGCGTTCCTTTAATCTAAGGGAAATTAAAGGTCCAGTATTACAAGCCTCTATTGGACAGATTTCAACACATCAATCATTTCCCTGTAGATTGCAGCTAATGTCCTTAGTTATGGACCATATTTAAGTTTACTAAACAAGCATTTTGATTCTCCCAAAGAAAGTAATCAATAGGATGGAACAAAATTCTAATTGTTGAAAGGGAGCAATTGATAATTGTTGGAGCTAAAATATCTTGGAAATCTGTGTGTTCCTAAATGTGAAGGAGAATTAAATCTAAAAAGAGTAGAGGATTTGATTAAGGCAGCTATTATGAAACATATTTGGAACCTATTTATCCAAGCTAGTTCCATATCAGTGGCATGGATTAAAAGTGATTTTATTGAAAGGGAGAAGTCTTCAGGTTGTGATATTTCCCCAGAGCAACATTGGGTTTAGTGAAAGCTGCTCAAATTGAGGAAAGAGGCTGGAGCCTTGCTAAAATTTGAAATTGGGGATGGATTCAACATCTATTTATGGGTTAGATTGGTGGAACCTAGATGGTGTTTGGAACCTAGATGGTGTTTTATACACTAAATATGGCAACAAGAAACTAATAATTCTGCCAACAACATTAAAGCATATGTATCAACCATTTTTAAGGAGAAAACAATGGTGATGATGCTAAAAAGATACGAGGATCTAGTTGCTAAAAAGCTACCTATGGTAAGAATTGGTAGTAGGGATAGACCCATTTCAATGCTCTCTAAATCAAGTCGATTTCCTGGTACAGAGTAACAGAGACCAAAAACCAAAAAAAAAAAAAAAAAAAAAAATCCATAGGGTTCAGATTGCCTAAAGTGAATTGTTGTAGGCTTATATGGTTTTCTTTAGCAATATCCAAGGCATCCCTTTATCCTTTGTCGAGCTGAGAGGAATAGGCTTATTAGAAGGGACATTTTAGCTTTGTAGTGAGGGTTTCAAGGTGAACTAATGCTATGTTTGGAAGTTTGGAAGGAGATGGGGGAGAGTAGAGAAGAGTAGAGGGAAGAAGAATAGTGAAGAGAAGAGTAAAGGGGAATAGTTTTCCTTCACCTTGTTTGAATGTTTTTAAAATTAAGCTAAGGGGAAAATAATTAGCCCTTCCTCTAATTTAGATGTTTTAAAAATAAAGACGGGAAATGAGAGGAGATGATCAAATATATTTAAATAGACAAATTTCCCCCTATTTAAAGATGAACTTGCAACACTCTATGATTAATTTGTTAGATTAAATAATTATATGCCTTAGCACAGTTTTATTATTACTATTTTTCTTTTCATTGCTGCTTCTTACCGACCAAAAAAGGTTCCAGTTGATTAATTGTAGAATATATATTTCTAAAAAAAAGAAAAGCTGTAGAATATATATATATATATATATTATATAAAGGGTATGAACGTCACCAAGAGTGATCAACTTCATGGGTTGGCTATTTCCTATTCAGTCTGTCACTCATGACAATCCTTTCTAGAGATTTCGTCATTTTTATATATCATAACTCAACGTTGAATTTGTTGGCCAAGTGGCTAAAAGAAAGATAACTCATTCTACCATTGCTACATAGTCTACATTGCACATTAAAATATATATATATATATATATATATATGAATCATTCATATGTTTGAATGATTACAATTCCTGTGGATGTTTTTATTGTGTAAACAAGACCAAATTTATCTGCAAAACACAATGTAGCCCTCAAATAGAACATGGAAAAACAAAAGAGCATGAAATCCAAAATAAAAAGAAAAAAAAATCCCATGAACATTTACCACAATCTTGGTTTGTTTCCCAGTTTCTCTATCTTTTCCATAAAGCTCAACCAATTTGTCATAGTTTGGAATTGGTTTGTTCTTAAACTCTTTTGCTTTAGGTTTAGCCTGTTAAAAAAGGGCAACAAAATAAGAATTGTCAAAAGTATGAATCCACAACCAAAGTTCTGGTGTACTAATATTACTAGTAAGTTTAAGTGTAGAATTTCTATTGTCATTAACAAACCATGAGTCAATAAGGCAGCTGTGCATTACATATTTACAAAAAATTTTGAATTAAGCAAATATCACAAAGTCATACATCATGGCTCCCTATGTTTTGTTGAGCAGATGCAAGAAGATCATTGCAACCATTCTAACATCCAAGACATCCCAGAAGTTCAATCATCAAAACCACAAAGAAGTTGGAAGTTACAAATGACAGCACTACACGGTTCTTAAGGGAGTATCAATTGAAATTATTTAGAAGGAGCAAAGGTTAAAAAAACAAAAAAGAAATGGGGATGGGGATGGGGATGGGGATGGGGATGGCATATCAGAGTTAATTTGGTAGTACACAACATTGGGACTCCACGAGATTCCAAGTTCAACTATTTCCTATGAATCCAAACTTAATGTGTACACCTTAATCATGGATTTATGATAATCAAACCAAATCCCCACAACCTTGTAGTCATTCCTCTGGGAATCATAAGCAAATCCGAGTGTAGCACAATGATGGGGTTTCAAATCAATACAAGAAGGTAACCAAGAGGACAAAAAAAAGGAACCAAATCGTGCTTATTGCCTAGCAAAATTTAAGAAAACAAAGGGGGGCAAAATTGATTCATATCAAGCGCAGAGATGGGTTAAGTGGTTCAGTTTAATAGGTCCAATATTATGCATAAATAGATTTCAATAGTTAAAATCTATTTGACTCACATGAGGCGTAAAATTTAAAAAATATATGTATATATATATATATATATATATTAATTTGATATTTTATGTCACATTTTCTCACCAATCGAAAGGCTCAGATTTATCAAAAACAATTTTTAAAAAATTATTGCCATTTGATGACCTGCCAGAGCATTCCCCTCTAACAAACTCTGCCAGCACACTCACTCCTACGCCCTCAATGCCATACCCTCAAATACAAAATTCTCCTAATTTATTACTACAAATACCCACCCACCCTCAAATACAAAATTCTATTTCCTGATTCATTACAACAGGCAGAGAGAAAATCCTCTCTAGCCTCTCTCATTTCTCTCCCTTTTCCTCCATCACAAACCCAGAGAGAAAAACCCAAAAATCCCACCAAAACACAGAAAAAAAAAAAAAAAAAATTCAAAATAGTGCAGAAATTCAGTTATAAGGGAAGACAGAACAAAGAACTTCAATAAGTTTCTTCTATCCCTATCTCATTCTTTTTCCCCACTTTTGTTTTTGTTTAGATTCCAATTTTCTCTACATTTTCTTTGCAGCCAAACATCAACCGGAGCAATCACAAAAGGCTAAATCACAAAAAGGGAAGCAACAACACAGCAAGCAGGATAGAGAAAAATATCAACCAAAAATCACAAAAAACGAAAGGTAAATCCGAAAACCTCTGTTTCATATGTGTGTATACACTCTCTAATACATGCTCACAAAGCCTCACAAACACAAAGCACATGAGCACAAAAATCTCAGTACCTTACCCTCGGTCATACCTGTGTTGTTCACGCGCTCACGCGCCACCACATGTGATCTCACGCGTCACCGCGGCCACGGTTCTTGGCAGATCCGTGAAGCCTTTAACCTACACAACACCGATTCATGTTCCACGCGCCGTTTGGGGCTCTCCTAGGTGGTAGATCGAGAAGTTGAGTTCTAGGTTTTAGAGAGAGAGATCGGATAAATATGAAGGGTTAGGCTCGGGTTTAGAGAGAGAAAGGATGAGAGGTTGGGAACCACCATCGTGGTGGTGGCGGCTGGGCTTCACGACGGAGCTAGGAGGCTGTGCCTCGTTTAGATCGAAGAGAGGGTGAGACCGATCCAGAGCGAGCTAGGTTATAGGTTTCGGTTTTAGAGAGAAGTTGAGACTGAGATGTGAAACCACCGCCGTTGTTGGCGGTGATGAGTTTGAGAGGCTTCGGCCATGGTGGTCTGAGACAGAGAGACGGTTCAGATCCGAGGAGTAGAGAGAGATTTCGAGGTTAAGAGACTTGGTTCGGAGATGGAGAAGACCACCGAAGTGGTGGTGCTGGTGATCGGAGTGACGAGTTCGGGTACTGGGCCATGGAGGCTCGGGTGTGAGAGAGAGTGAAGGCTCTGGAAGTTCAAGATCCAGCGGTAAACGGTAGGTTAAGGAAAGATTTTTGAAGCGGGTCGGCCAGACCCGTTTAGCTGGGTCCGAACCGGTTCCCTAAGTAAGATTTGGGCCAGATGAGGGCCCTAGGCCCAATCCGAGGATGATAAGGGTTCAGATCTCTGAACTTCTCTCAATTCACTAGTTCAAGCCCATCAGCTTTTAGAGCCTAGCCCAGGTCCACCTTTAGAATTAACCCATCTCACTTTTTAGTAAGTTTTAGCCCAAATATTAATAAAAAGGGTGTATGGCTAGCTTTTTCATAATAATTCAATATGCCATCATATTTGCCATGTTCGCATTATGTCATGGAACTATGTCATATTTGCATATTGGTCCATAACTTAGTTATATTTGCATTTTGTTCAACAAACTTGTCATATATTTATATTTACCTAAAACTTTCTCAAAATCATATTTTGACCCATATTTTTCCTCAAAATTGCCAAAATGGCATTTTTCCCCAAATCTTTCTAAAATTGCAAGAAATCCTTCCTACTTTTCAAAACCTTTTGTGCGATGTCTAATGCCTTGTATGTGCGATGCTTTTAATATGTTTATGCCCATACCCTCGTATGTGGTTGATATAATGCTTTTATTTGCTTTGCTTCACTACTTCCTTTGTTTGATGCTTGTTTGTTTGCATGTGATGGATGAAGCACACATCAGGCTTTAGAGAAGCAAATGAAAAGATATAGATCTATAGACCCTAAGGGTTTAGCCACTCCAAGAGGTACACTTTTTCCTTAGACTCTCTTTTAGAACCTTGTCTAGCTACTTTCCTAGATTAGGTTTTCATTTCTTGCACTATGCTTTGGGCCATACCTTTTGGGTGTGGATATGTCTACATTTTTGTATCTTGCTTTGGGCCACACCTTTTAGGTGTGGACATGTCTACATTCCTAATCTGCATGATGAAAATATATTGTGCATACAATATGTTTCAAAGGTTTCTCATGCACTTCGGATGACGAACATCCGTGATTAGGTGTCAACCCCTCCCAAACCATGGATGCATCTTGTCCTTGGAGTATGGGTATGCATTCAAGGCTATAAGGTAGATACATACTCAAGCTTTATAGGGTGTATTATCTACCACGTGTAATTGCCCCTATTCATGACAGTTAGTGACATGTAGTTTCGTTGTGTATACAACACACACCACGTGTTCAATACTTAGATGCAACTCGACAGAATTCAAATCTACTTCAAATCTAGAAATTTCGTACATCTAATGTGCACAATTTCTCGTTGAATTTACGAAATTATGTATATTCAACATATCTGCATAATTCAAATTTTCTGCAAATCCAGAAAATCTGTATATCTAATATACATAATTTCCCGATAAATTTATGCAATTCTGTATAATCAACGTATTTACAGAATTCCAATTTTCAACAAATCCAGACACCTAATTTACAAAATTTCCCGCTGAATTTAAGCAATTCAAGACATTCAAATTTTTAGCAAATCTAGAAAATCTGTACATTTATTGTACACAATTTCCCGTTAAATTTACGAAATTCTAGATATTCAATTTCTTTGCAAATACAGACATTTCATACATATAATGTACATAATTTCCCGTTGAATTTACGCATTTCGGGATATTCAATTTCCCTACAAATCTGGACATTCCGTACATTTAATGTACACAATTTCCCATTGAATTTACACAGTTCTGGATATCCAATTTCTCTGCAAAGAAAGACATTCCATACATATATAATGTACACAATTTGACACTGAATTTACGAAATTCTGGATATTCAATTTCATCGCCAAACCAGACATTCCGTAAATGATATGTACACAATTTCTCGTAGAATTTACGTAGTTTTGAATATTCAATTTCTTTGCAAATCTGGAAATTTCGTACATTTAATGTACACAATTTCCCATTAAATTTACACAGTTCTGGATTTTCAATTTATTTGAAAATCCAGACAGTCCGTACATTTAATGAACACAATTTTCCGTTGAATTTACGCAGTTCTGGGTATTCAATTTATCTGCAAATCCAAACAGTCCGTACATTTATTGTACACAATTTCCCGTGAAATTTCCGTTGCTCTGAATTTTCAATTTATCTGCAAATCCAGATATTCCGGACATATAATGTAAATAATTTCCCGTTGAATTCATATATTTATCGATATTCAATTTCTTTGCAAATCCAGATATTCTGTACACATTTAATGTACACAACTCCCGCTGAATTTACAGAATTTTGGATTTTCAATTTCTCCGCAAAGCCAGACTTTCCGTACATTTAATGTACAGAATTTCCCTATGAATTTACTCAGTTCTGGATTTAAAATTTATCTGCAAATCTAGACAGTCCGCACATTTAATGTACATAATTTTCGGTTGAATTTACGCAGTTCCGGATATTCAATTTCTCTTCAAATTCAGACATTCCATACATATATAATATACACAACTTCGTGGTGAATTTACGAAATTTTGGATATTAAATTTCTCCGCAAAACCAGACATTCCATATATTTAATGTATACAATTTCCACTTGATTTTACACAGTTCTGGATTTTCAATTTATCTACAAATCCAGACTGTCCGTATAGTTAATGAACACTATTTCCCATTGAATTTACGCATTTCTGGATATTCAATTTCTCTGCAAATCTAGACATTCTGTACATATATAATGTACACAATTCTCGCTGAATTTACGAAATTTTGAATTTTGAATTTCTCCGCAAAACCAGACTTTCCGTACATTTAATGTACACAATTTCCCATTGAATTTACGCAGTTCTGGGTATTCAATTTATCTGCAAATCCAAACAGTCCGTACATTTATTGTACACAATTTCCCGTGGAATTTACGCTGTTCTGGATTTTCAATTTATCCGCAATTCCAGATATTCCGTACATATAATGTAAATAATTTCCCGTTGAATTTATATATTTCAAGATATTCAATTTCTCTACAAATCCAGACATTCCGTACATATACAATGTACACAATTCTCGCGGAATTTACGAAATTTTGGATATTCAATTTCTCCACAAAACCAGACTTTCCGTACATTTAATGTACACAATTTCCCGTTGAATTTATGCAGTTCTGGGTATTCAATTTATCTGCAAATCCAAACAGTCCGTACATTTATTGTACACAATTTCCCGTGGAATTTACGCTGTTCTAGATTTTCAATTTATCTGCAAATCCAGATATTCCGTACATATAATGTAAATAATTTCCCGTTGAATTTATATATTTCAAGATATTCAATTTCTCTGCAAATCCGGACATTCCGGACATATATAATGTACACAATTCCCGCTGAATTTACGAACTTTTGGATTTTCAATTTCTCCGCAAAACTAGACTTTCCGTACATTTAATGTTCACAATTTCCCTATGAATTTGCTCAGTTCTAGATTTTCAATTTCTCTGCAAATCCAGACAGTCCGCACATTTATTGTACACAATTTTCCGTTGAATTTACGCAGTTCCGGATATTCAATTTCTCTTCAAATTCAGACATTCCATACATATATAATATACACAACTTCGTCCTGAATTTACGAAATTTTGGATATTAAATTTCTTCGCAAAACCAGACATTCCATATATTTAATGTATACAATTTCCATTTGATTTTACACAGTTCTTGATTTTCAATTTATCTGCAAATCCAGACAGTCCGTACTTTTAATGTACACAATTTCCCGTTGAATTTACGCAGTTCCAGATTTTCAATTTCTCTGCAAATCTAGACATTCCGTAAATATAATTTACACAATTCTCGCTGAATTTACGAAATTTTGGATTTTCAATTTCTCCGCAAAACCAGACTTTCCGTACATTTAATCTACACAATTTCCCAATGAATTTACTCAATTCTTGATTTACAATTTATCTGCAAATCCAGACAGTCCACACATTTAATGTACACAATTTTCCGTTGAATTTACGCAGTTCCGGATATTCAATTTCTCTTCAAATTCAGACATTCCATACATATATAATATACACAATTTCGTGCTGAATTTACGAAATTTTGGATATTAAATTTCTCCACAAAACCAGATATTCCATATATTTAATGTATACAGTTTCCATTTGATTTTACACAGTTCTAGATTTTCAATTTATCTACAAATCCAGACTGTCCGTATAGTTAATGAACACTATTTCCCATTGAATTTACGCGTTTCTGGATATTCAATTTCTCTGCATATCTAGACATTCTGTACATATATAATGTACACAATTCCCGCTGAATTTACGGAGTTTTGGATTTTCAATTTCTCCGCAAAACCAGACTTTCCGTACATTTAATGTACACAATTTCCCTATGAATTTACTCAGTTCTGGATTTACAATTTATCTGCAAATCCAGACAGTCCACAAATTTAATGTACACAATTTCCCACGGAATTTCTGCTGTTCTGGATTTTTAATTTATCTGCAAATCCAGATATTCCGTACATATAACGTAAAGAATTTCCCGTTGAATTCATATATTTCACGATATTCAATTTCCCTGCAAATCCAGACATTCTGTACACATTTAATGTACACAATTTCCGCTGAATTTACAGAATTTTGGATTTTCAATTTCTCAGCAAAACCAGACTTTCCGTACATTTAATGTAAACAATTTCCCTATGAATTTACTCAGTTCTGGATTTACAATTTATCTGCAAATCCAGACAGTCCGCACATTTAATGTGCACAATTTTCTGTTGAATTTACACAGTTCCGGATATTCAATTTCTCTTCAAATTCCTACATTCCATACATATATAATATACACAACTTCGTGCCGAATTTACGAAATTTTGGATATTAAATTTCTCCGCAAAACCAGACATTCCATATATTTAATGTATACAATTTCCATTTGATTTTACACAGTTCTGGATTTTCAATTTATCTAAATATCCAGACTGTCCGTATAGTTAATGAACACTATTTCCCATTGAATTTACGAATTTCTGGATATTCAATTTCTCTGCAAATCTAGACATTCCGTACATATATAATGTACACAATTCTCGCTGAATTTACGAAATTTTGGATATTAAATTTCTCCGCAAAACCAGACATTCCATATATTTAATGTATACAATTTCCATTTGATTTTACACAGTTCTGGATTTTCAATTTATCTAAATATCCAGACTGTCCGTATAGTTAATGAACACGATTTCCCATTGAATTTACGAATTTCTGGATATTCAATTTCTCTGCAAATCTAGACATTCCGTACATATATAATGTACACAATTCTCGCTGAATTTACGAAATTTTGGATATTAAATTTCTCCGCAAAACCAGACTTTCCCTACATTTAATGTACACAATTTTCCGTTGAATTTACGCAGTTCTGGGTATTCAATTTATCTGCAAATCCAAACAGTCCGTACATTTATTGTACACAATTTCCCGTGGAATTTACGCTGTTCTGAATTTTCAATTTATCCGCAAATCCAGATATTCCGTACATATAATGTAAATAATTTCCCGTTGAATTTATATATTTCAAGATATTCAATTTCTCTGCAAATCCAGACATTTCGTACATATATAATGTACGCAATTCTCGCGGAATTTACGAGATTTTGGATTTTCAATTTCTCCGCAAAACCAGACTTTCCGTACATTTAATGCACACAATTTACCGTTGAATTTACGCAGTTCTGGGAATTCAATTTATCTGCAAATCCAAACAGTCCGTACATTTACTGTAAACAATTTCCCGTGGAATTTACGCTGTTCTAGATTTTCAATTTATCTGCAAATCCAGATATTCCGTACATATAATGTACATAATTTCCCGTTGAATTTATATATTTCAAGATATTCAATTTCTCTGCAAATCCAGACATTCCGTACATATATAATGTGCACAATTCCTGCTGAATTTACAAAATTTTGGATTTTCAATTTATCTGCAAATCTAGACAGTCCGAACATTTAATGTACAAATTTCCCGTTGAATTTACGCAGTTCTAGATTTTCAATTTTTCTGAAAATCTAGACATTTCGTCCAAATATAATGTACACAATTCTCGCTGAATTTACGAAATTTTGAATTTTCAATTTCTCCGCAAAACCAGACTTTCTATACATTTAATGTACACAATTTCCCTATGAATTTACTCAGTTCTGGATTTACAATTTATCTGCAAATCCAGACAGTCCGCACATTTAATGTGCACAATTTTCCGTTGAATTTACGCAGTTCCGGATATTCAATTTCTCTTTAAATTCCTACATTCCATACATATATAATATACACAACTTCGTGCCGAATTTACGAAATTTTGGATATTAAATTTCTCCGCAAAACCAGACATTCCATATATTTAATGTATACAATTTCCATTTGATTTTACACAGTTCTGGATTTTCAATTTATCTAAATATCCAGACTGTCCGTATAGTTAATGAACACTATTTCCCATTGAATTTACGAATTTCTGGATATTCAATTTCTCTGCAAATCTAGACATTCTGTACATATATAATGTACACAATTCTCGCTGAATTTACGAAATTTTGAATTTTCAATTTCTCCGCAAAACCAGACTTTCCCTACATTTAATGTACACAATTTCCCGTTGAATTTACGCAGGGGTATTCAATTTATCTGCAAATCCAAACAGTCCGTACATTTATTGTACACAATTTTCCGTGGAATTTACGCTGTTCTGAATTTTCAATTTATCCGCAAATCCAGATATTCCGTACATATAATGTAAATAATTTCCCGTTGAATTTATATATTTCAAGATATTCAATTTCTCTGCAAATCCAGACATTTCGTACATATATAATGTACGCAATTCTCGCGGAATTTACGAAATTTTGGATTTTCAATTTCTCCGCAAAACCAGACTTTCCGTACATTTAATGAACACAATTTCCCGTTGAATTTACGCAGTTCTGGGTAATCAATTTATCTGCAAATCCAAACAGTCCGTACATTTATTGTAAGCAATTTCCCGTGGAATTTACGCTGTTCTAGATTTTCAATTTATCTGCAAATCCAGATATTCCGTACATATAATGTACATAATTTCCCGTTGAATTTATATATTTCAAGATATTCAATTTCTCTGCAAATCCAGACATTCCGTACATGTATAATGTGCACAATTCCTGCTGAATTTACAAAATTTTGGATTGTCAATTTATCTGCAAATCTAGACATTCCGAACATTTAATGTACAAATTTCCCGTTGAATTTACGCAGTTCTAGATTTTCAATTTCTCTGAAAATCTAGACATTCCGTACAAATATAATGTACACAATTCTCGCTGAATTTACGAAATTTTGAATTTTCAATTTCTCCGCAAAACCAGACTTTCCGTACATTTAATGTACACAATTTCCCGTTGAATTTATGCAGTTCTGGGTATTCAATTTATCTGCAAATCCAAACAGTCCGTACATTTGTTATACACAATTTCCCGTGGAATTTACGCAGTTCTGGATTTTCAATTTATCTGCAAATCCAGATATTCTGTACATATAATGTAAATAATTTCCCATTGAATTTATATATTTCAAGATATTCAATTTCTCTGCAAATCCAGACATTCCGGACATATATAACGTACACAATTCCCGCTGAATTTACGAAATTTTGGATTTTCAATTTCTCCGCAAAACCAGACTTTCCGTACCTTTAATCTACACAATTTTCCTATGAATTTACTCAATTCTGGATTTACAATTTATCTGCAAATCCAGACAGTCCACACATTTAATGTACACAATTTTTCGTTGAATTTACGCAGTTCCGGATATTCAATTTCTCTTCAAATTCAGACATTCCATACATATATAATATACACAACTTTGTGCTGAATTTACGAAATTTTGGATATTAAATTTCTCCGCAAAACCAGATATTCCATATATTTAATGTATACAATTTCCATTTGATTTTACACAGTTCTGGATTTTCATATTTATCTACAAATCCAGACTGTCCGTATAGTTAATGAACACTATTTCCCATTGAATTTACGCGTCTCTGGATATTCAATTTCTCTGCATATCTAGACATTCCGTACATATATAACGTACACAATTCCCGCTGAATTTACGGAGTTTTGGATTTTCAATTTCTCTGCAAAACCAGACTTTCCGTACATTTAATGTACACAATTTCCCTATGAATTTACTCAGTTCTGGATTTACAATTTATCTGCAAATCCAGACAGTCCACAAATTTAATGCACACAATTTTCCGTTGAATTTACGCAGTTCCAGATATTCAATTTCTCTTCTAATTCAGACATTCCATACATATATAATATACACAACTTCGTGCTGAATTTACGAAATTTTGGATATTAAATTTCTCAGCAAAACCAGACATTCCATATATTTAATGTATACAGTTCCCATTTGATTTTACACAGTTCTGGATTTTCAATTTATCTACAAATCCAGACTGTCCGTATAGTTAATGAACACTATTTCCCATTGAATTTACGCGTTTCTGGATATTCAATTTCTGTGCATATCTAGACATTCTGTACATATATAATGTACACAATTCCCGCTGAATTTACGGAGTTTTGGATTTTCAATTTCTCCGCAAAACCAGACTTTCCGTACATTTAATGTACACAATTTTCCTATGAATTTACTCAGTTCTAGATTTACAATTTATCTGCAAATCCAGACAGTCCACACATTTAATGTACACAATTTCCCGTGGAATTTCTGCTGTTCTGGATTTTCAATTTATCTGCAAATCCAGATATTCCGTACATATAATGTAAAGAATTTCCCGTTGAATTCATATATTTCACGATATTCAATTTCTCTGCAAATCCAGACATTCTGTACACATTTAATGTACACAATTTCCGCTGAATTTACAGAATTTTGGATTTTCAATTTCTCAGCAAAACCAGACTTTCCATACATTTAATGTAAACAATTTCCCTATGAATTTACTCAGTTCTGGATTTACAATTTATCTGCAAATCCAGACAGTCCGCACATTTAATGTGCACAATTTTCCGTTGAATTTACGCAGTTCCGGATATTCAATTTCTCTTCAAATTCCTACATTCCATACATATATAATATACACAACTTCGTGCCGAATTTACGAAATTTTGGATATTAAATTTCTCCGCAAAACCAGACATTCCATATATTTAATGTTTACAATTTCCATTTGATTTTACACAGTTCTGGATTTTCAATTTATCTAAATATCCAGACTGTCCGTATAGTTAATGAACACTATTTACCATTGAATTTACGAATTTCTGGATATTCAATTTCTCTGCAAATCTAGACATTCCGTACATATATAATGTACACAATTCTCGCTGAATTTACGAAATTTTGAATTTTCAATTTCTCCGCAAAACCAGACTTTCCGTACATTTAATGTACACAATTTCCCGTTGAATTTACGCAGTTCTGGGTATTCAATTTATCTGCAAATCCAAACAGTCCGTACATTTATTGTACACAATTTCCCGTGGAATTTACGCCGTTCTAGATTTTCAATTTATCTGCAAATCCAGATATTCCGTACATATAATGTACATAATTTCCCGTTGAATTTATATATTTCAAGATATTCAATTTCTCTGCAAATCCAGACATTCCGTACATATATAATGTGCACAATTCCTGCTGAATTTACGAAATTTTGGATTTTCAATTTATCTGCAAATCTAGACAGTCCGAACATTTAATGTACAAATTTCCCGTTGAATTTACGCAGTTCTAGATTTTCAATTTCTCTGAAAATCTAGACATTCCGTACATATATAATGTACACAATTCTCGCTGAATTTACGAAATTTTGAATTTTCAATTTCTCCGCAAAACCAGACTTTCCGTACATTTAATGTACATAATTTCCCGTTGAATTTATGCAGTTCTGGGTATTCAATTTATCTACAAATCCAAACAGTCCGTACATTTATTATACACAATTTCCCGTGGAATTTACGCTGTTCTGGATTTTCAATTTATCTGCAAATCCAGACATTCCTCACATTTAATGTATACAATTTCCATTTGATTTTACACAGTTCTGGATTTTCAACTTTTCTACAAATCCAGACTATCCGTATAGTTAATGAACACTATTTCCCATTGAATTTACGCATTTCGGGATATTCAATTTCTCTGCAAATCTAGACATTACGTACATATATAATGTACACAATTCTCGCTGAATTTACGAAATTTTGGATTTTCAATTTCTCTGCAAAACTAGACTTTCCGTACATTTAATGTACACAATTTCCCGTTGAATTTACGCAGTTCTGGGTATTCAATTTTTCCGCAAATCCAAACAGTCCATACATATATTATACAAAATTTCCCGTGGAATTTACGCTGCTCTGGATTTTCAATTTATCTGCAAATCCAGATATTCCGTACATATAATGTACATAATTTCCCGTTGAATTTGTATATTTCAAGATATTCAATTTCTCTGCAAATCCAGACATTCCGTACATATATAATGTACACAATTCCCGCTGAATTTACGATATTTTGGATTTTCAATTTCTCCGCAAAACTAGAGTTGCCGTACAATTAATGTACACAATTTCTCGATCAATTTACTCAGTTCTGGATTTTCAATTTATCTGCAAATCTAGACAGTCCGTACTTTTAATTTACACAATTTCCCGTCGAATTTACACAGTTCTAGATTTTCAATTTCTCCGCATATCCAGACATTCCATACATATATAATGTACACAATTTCTCGTTGAATTTACGAAATTTTGGATATTCAATTTCCCCACAAAAACAAGACATTCCGTACATTTAATGTACACAATTTCTCGTGGAATTTACTCTATTCTGGATTTTCAATTTATCTGCAAATCCAAACATTCCGTACATATAATGTAAAAAATTTCCCGTTGAATTTATATATTTCAAGATATTCAATTTCTTTGCAAATCTAGATATTCTGTACATATATAATGTACACAATTCCCGCTGAATTTACGAAATTTTGGATTTTCAATTTCTCCGCAAAACTAGACTTTCCGTACATTTAATGTACACAATTTCCCTACGAATTTACTCAGTTCTGGATTTACAATTTACCTGCAAATCCAGACAGTCCGCACATTTAATGTACAGAATTTTCCGTTGAATTTACACAGTTCCGGATATTCAATTTCTCTTCAAATTCAGACATTCCATATATATATAATATACACAACTTCGTGCTGAATTTACGAAATTTTGGATATTAAATTTCTTCGCAAAACCAGACATTCCATATATTTAATGTATACAATTTCCATTTGATTTTACACAGTTCTGGATTTTCAATTTATCTACAAATCTAGACTGTCCGTATAGTTAATGAACACTATTTCCCATTGAATTTACGTATTTCTGGATATTCAATTTTTCTGCAAATCTAGACATTCCGTACATATATAATGTACACAATTCTCGCTGAATTTACGAAATTTTGGATTTTCAATTTCTCTGCAAAACCAGACTTTCCGTACATTTAATGTACACAATTTCCCGTTGAATTTACGCATTTCTGGGTATTCAATTTATCCGCAAATCCAAACAGTCCGTACATTTATTGTACACAATTTCCCGTGGTATTTACGCTGTTTTGGATTTTCAATTTATCTGCAAATCCAGATATTCCGTACATATAATGTAAATAATTTCCCGTTGAATTTATATATCTCAAGATATTCAATTTCTTTGCAAATCCAGATATTCCGTACATATATAATGTACACAATTCCCGCTGAAATTACGAAATTTTGGATTTTCAATTTCTCCGTAATACCAAACTTTCCGTACGTTTAATGTACACAATTTCCCGTTTAATTTATGCAGTTCTAGATTTTCAATTTCTCCGCACATCCAGACATTCCATACGTATATAATCTACACAATTTCTCGTTGAATTTACGAAATTTTGGATATTCAATTTCTCCACAAAACCAGACATTCCGTACATTTAATGTACACAATTTCTCGTGGAATTTACGCTGTTCTAGATTTTCAATTTATCTGCAAATCCAAATATTCCGTAGATATAATGTACATAATTTCCCGTTGAATTTATATATTTCAAGATATTCAATTTCTCTGGAAATCCAGGTATTCCGTACATATATAATGTACACAATTCCCGCTGAATTTACGAAATTTTCGATTTTGAATTTCTTCTTAAAACCAGACTTTCCGTACATTTAATGTACACAATTTCCTGAGAAATTTACTCAGTTCTGGATTTTAAATTTATCTACAAATCTAGACAGTCCGTACATTTAATGTACACAATTTCCCTTTGAATTTTCGCAGTTCTAGATTTTCAATTTTTTTTCAAATCTAGACATTCCGTACATATATAATGTACACAATTCTCGCCGAATTTACGAAATTTTGAATTTTCAATTTCTCCGCAAAACCAGACTTTCCGAACATTTAATGTGCACAATTTCCCGTTGAATTTACGCAGTTCTGGGTATTTAATTTATCTGCAAATCCAATCAGTCCGTACATTTATTGTACAAAATTTCCCGTGGAATTTACGCTGTGCTGGATTTTCAATTTATCTGCAAATCCAGATATTCCGTACATATAATGTAAATAATTTCCCGTTGAATTTATATATCTCAAGATATTCAATTTCTCTGCAAATCCAGACAGTCCGTACGTATATAATGTACACAATTCCCGCTGAATTTACGAAATTTTGGATTTTCAATTTCTCCGCAAAACTAGACTTTCCGTACATTTAATGTACACAATTTCCCTACGAATTTACTCAGTTCTGGATTTACAATTTATCTGCAAATCCAGACAGTCTGCACATTTATTGTACCCAATTTTCCGTTGAATTTACGCAGTTCCGGATATTCAATTTCTCTTCAAATTCAGACATTCCATACATATATAGTATACACAAGTTCGTGCTGAATTTACGAAATTTTGGATATTAAATTTTTTCGCAAAACCAGACATTCCATATATTTAATGTATACAATTTCCATTTGATTTTACACAGTTCTTAATTTTCAATTTATCTACAAATCCAGACTGTCCGTATAGTTAATGAACACTAT
Organism: Quercus berberidifolia; assembly: GCA_028535905.1. NCBI lineage: Eukaryota > Viridiplantae > Streptophyta > Magnoliopsida > Fagales > Fagaceae > Quercus > Quercus berberidifolia. Next base: position 53,941,572 of record JAPQVW010000003.1, read on the forward strand.
TTCCCATTGAATTTACGCGTTTCTGGATATTCAATTTCTCTGCATATCTAGACATTCCCTACATATATAATGTACACAATTCCCGCTGAATTTATGAAATTTTGGATTTTCATTTTCTCCGCAAAACCAGACTTTCCGTTCATTTAATGTACACAACTTCTCGTTGAATTTACTCAGTTCTGGATTTTCAATTTATCTGCAAATCTAGACCATCCGTACTTTTAATGTACACAATTTCCGGTCGAATTTACGCAGTTCTAGATTTTCAATTTCTCCGCATATCCAGACATTCCATACATATATAATGTACACAATTTCTCGTTGAATTTACGAAATTTCGGATATTCAATTTCTCCACAAAACCAGACATTCCGTACATTTAATGTACACAATTTCTCGTGGAATGTACGCTATTCTGCATTTTCAATTTTTCTGCAAATCCAAACATTCCGTACATATAATCTACATAATTTACCGTTGAATTTATATATTTCAAGATTTTCAATTTCTCTGCCAATCCAGATATTCCGTACATATATAATGTACACAATTCCCGCTGAATTTACGAAATTTTGGATTTTCAATTTCTCCATAAAACCCGACTTTCCGTACAATTAATGTACACAATTTCCCGAAAAATTTACTCAGTTTTGGATTTTCGATTTATCTGCAAATCTAGACAGTCCGTACATTTAATGTACACAATTTCCCTTTGAATTTACGCAGTTCTAGATATTCAATTTCTCTGCATATCTAGACATTCCGTACATATATAATGTACACAATTCCCGCTGAATTTACGGAGTTTTGGATTTTCAATTTCTCCGCAAAACCAGACTTTCCGTACATTTAATGTACACAATTTCCCTATGAATTTACTCAGTTCTGGATTTACAATTTATCTGCAAATCCAGACAGTCCACACATTTAATGTACACAATTTTCCGTTGAATTTACGCAGTTCCAGATATTCAATTTCTCTTCTAATTCAGACATTCCATACATATATAATATACACAACTTCGTGCTGAATTTACGAAATTTTGGATATTAAATTTCTCCGCAAAACCAGACATTCCATATATTTAATGTATACAATTTCCATTTGATTTTACACAGTTCTGGATTTTCAATTTATCTACAAATCCAGACTTAATGTACACAATTTCCTGATAAATTTACTCAGTTCAGGATTTTCAATTTATCTGCAAATCTAGACAGTCCGTACATTTAATGTACACAATTTTCCGTTGAATTTACGCAGTTCTAGATTTTCAATTTCTCCGCATATCCAGACATTCCATACATATATAATGTACACAATTTCTCATTGAATTTACGAAATTTTGGATATTCAATTTCTCCACAAAACAAGACATTCCGTACATTTAATGTACACAATTTCTCGTGGAATTTACGCTGTTCTGGATTTCAATTTATCTGCAAATCCAGACATTCCCGACATTTAATGTATACAATTTCCATTTGACTTTACACAGTTCTGGATTTTCAACTTATCTACAAATCCAGACTATCCGTATAGTTAATGAACACTATTTCCCATTGAATTTACGCATTTCGCGATATTCAATTTCTCAGCAAATCTAGACATTCCGTACATATATAATGTACACAATTCTCGCTGAATTTACAAAATTTTGGATTTTCAATTTCTCTGCAAAACCAGACTATCCGTACATTTAATGTACACAATTTCCCGTTGAATTTACGCAGTTCCGGGTATTCAATTTTTCCGCAAATCGAAACAGTCAATACATTTATTATACACAATTTCCCATGGAATTTACGCTATTCTGGATTTTCAATTCATCTGCAAATCCGGATATTCTGTACATATAATGTACATAATTTTCCGTTGAATTTATATATTTCAAGATACTCAATTTCTCTGCAAATCCAGACATTCCGTACGTATATAACGTACACAATTCCCGCTGAATTTAAGAAATTTTGGATTTTCGATTTCTCCGCAAAACTAGACTTTCCGTACATTTAATGTACACAATTTCCCTATGAATTTACTTAGTTCTGGATTTGCAATTTATCTGCAAATCCAGACAGTCTGCACATTTATTGTACACAATTTTCCGTTGAATTTACGCAGTTCCGGATATTCAATTTCTCTTCAAATTCAGACATTCCGTACATATATAATATACACAAGTTCGTGTTGAATTTACGAAATTTTGGATATTAAATTTTTTCGCAAAACCAGGCATTCCATATATTTAATGTATACAATTTCCATTTGATTTTACACAGTTCTTGATTTTCAATTTATCTACAAATCCAGACTGTCCGTATAGTTAATGAACACTATTTCCCATTGAATTTACGCGTTTCTGGATATTCAATTTCTCTACAAATCCAGATATTCTGTACATATATAATGTAAACAATTCCCGCTGAATTTACGGAATTTTGAATTTTCAATTTCTCCGCAAAACCAGACTTTCCGTACATTTAATCTACACAATTTCCCTATGAATTTACTCAGTTTTGGATTTACAATTTACCTGCAAATCCAGACAGTCCGCACATTTAATGTACAGAATTTTCCGTTAAATTTACACAGTTCCGGATATTCAATTTCTCTTCAAATTCAGACATTCCATATATATATAATATACACAACTTCGTGCTGAATTTACAAAATTTTGGATATTAAATTTCTCCGCAAAACCAGACATTCCATATATTTAATGTATACAATTTCCATTTGATTTTACACAGTTCTGGATTTTCAATTTATCTACGAATCTAGACTGTCCGTATAGTTAATGAACACTATTTCCCATTGAATTTACGTATTTCTGGGTATTCAATTTCTCTGCAAATCTAGACATTCTGTACATATATAATGTACACAATTCTCGCTGAATTTACGAAATTTTGGATTTTCAATTGCTCTGCAAAACCAGACTTTTCGTACATTTAATGTACACAATTTCCCGTTGAATTTACGCATTTCTGGGTATTCAATTTATCCGTAAATCCAAACAGTCCGTACATTTATTGTACACAATTTCCCATGGAATTTACGCTGTTTTGGATTTTCAATTTATCTGCAAATCCAGATATTCCGTACATATAATATAAATAATTTCCCGTTGAATTTATATATATCAAGATATTCAATTTCTCTGTAAATCCAGATATTCCGTACATATATAATGTACACAATTCAAGCTAAAGTTACGAAATTTTGGATTTTCAATTACTCCGTAAAACCAGACTTTCCGTACATTTAATGTACACAATTTCCCGATGAATTTACTCCGTTCTGGATTTTAAATTTATCTGCAAATCTAGACAGTCTGTACGTTTAATGTACACAATTTCCCGTTGAATTTACGCAGTTCTAGATTTTCAATTTCTCCGCACATCCAGACATTCCATACATATATAATGTACACAATTTCTCGTTGAATTTACGAAATTTTGGATATTAAATTTCTCCACAAAACCAGACATTCCGTACATTTAATGTACACAATTTCTCGTGGAATTTACGCTGTTTTGGATTTTCAATTTATCTGCAAATCTAGACATTCCGTAGATATAATGTAAATAATTTCCCGTTGAATTTATATATGTCAAGATATTCAATTTCTCTGCAAATCCAGATATTCCGTACATATATAATGTATACAATTCCCACTGAATTTACGACATTTTGGATTTTGAATTTCTCCTTAAAACCAGACTTTCCGTACATTTAATGTACACAATTTCCCTAGAAATTTACTCAGTTCTGGATTTTAAATTTATCTACAAATCTAGACAGTCTGTACATTTAATGTACACAATTTCCCTTTGAATTTTCGCAGTTCTAGATTTTCAATTTCTTTGCAAATCTAGACATTTCGTACATATATAATGTACACAATTCCCGCTGAATTTACGAAATTTTGAATTTTCAATTTCTCCGCAAAACGAGACTTTCCGAACATTTAATGTGCACAATTTCCCGTTGAATTTACGCAGTTCTGGGTATTCAATTTCTCTTCAAATTCGGACATTGCATACATATATAATACACACAACTTCGTGCTGAATTTACGAAATTCTGGATATTAAATTTCTTCGCAAAACCAGATATTCCATATATTTAATGTATACAATTTCCATTTGATTTTACACAGTTCTGGATTTTAAATTTATGTACAAATCCAGACTGTCCGTATAGTTAATGAACACTATTTCGCAATGAATTTACGCATTTCTGGATATTCAATTTCTCTGCAAATCTAGACATTCCGTACATATATAATGTACACAATTCTCGCTGAATTTACGAAATTTTGGATTTTCAATTGCTCTGCAAAACCAGACTTTTCGTACATTTAATGTACACAATTTCCCGTTGAATTTACGCATTTCTGGGTATTCAATTTATCCGTAAATCCAAACAGTCCGTACATTTATTGTACACAATTTCCCGTGGAATTTACGCTGTTTTGGATTTTCAATTTATCTGCAAATCCAGATATTCCGTACATATAATGTAAATAATTTCCCGTTGAATTTATATATCTCAAGATATTCAATTTCTCTGTAAATCCAGATATTCCGTACATATATAATGTACACAATTCAAGCTAAAGTTACGAAATTTTGGATTTTCAATTACTCCGTAAAACCAGACTTTCCGTACATTTAATGTACACAATTTCCCGATGAATTTACTCCGTTCTGGATTTTAAATTTATCTGCAAATCTAGACAGTCTGTACGTTTAATGTACACAATTTCCCGTTGAATTTACGCAGTTCTTGATTTTCAATTTCTCCGCACATCCAGACATTCCATACATATATAATGTACACAATTTCTCGTTGAATTTACGAAATTTTGGATATTAAATTTCTCCACAAAACCAGACATTCCGTACATTTAATGTACACAATTTCTCGTGGAATTTACGCTGTTTTGGATTTTCAATTTATCTGCAAATCCAAACATTCCGTAGATATAATGTAAATAATTTCCCGTTGAATTTATATATTTCAAGATATTCAATTTCTTTGCAAATCCAGATATTTCGTACAAATATAATGTACACAATTCCCACTGAATTTACGACATTTTGGATTTTGAATTTCTCCTTAAAACCAGACTTTCCGTACATTTAATGTACATAATTTCCCGAGAAATTTACTCAGTTCTGGATTTTAAATTTATCTACAAATCTAGACAGTCCGTACATTTAATGTACACAATTTCCCTTTGAATTTTCGCAGTTCTAGATTTTCAATTTCTCTGCAAATCTAGACATTCCGTACATATATAATGTACACAATTCCCGCTGAATTTACGAAATTTTGAATTTTCAATTTCTCCGCAAAACCAGACTTTCCGAACATTTAATGTGCACAATTTCCCGTTGAATTTACGCAGTTCTGGGTATTCAATTTCTCTTCAAATTCGGACATTGCATACATATGTAATACACACAACTTCGTGCTGAATTTACGAAATTCTGGATATTAAATTTCTTCGCAAAATCAGATATTCCATATATTTAATGTATACAATTTCCATTTGATTTTACACAGTTCTGGATTTTAAATTTATGTACAAATCCAGACTGTCCGTATAGTTAATGAACACTATTTCGCGTTGAATTTACGCATTTCTGGATATTCAATTTCTCTGCAAATCTAGACATTCCGTACATATATAATGTACACAATTCTCGCTGAATTTACGAAATTTTGGATTTTCAATTACTCCGTAAAACCAGACTTTCCGTACATTTAATGTACACAATTTCCCGATGAATTTACTCCGTTCTGGATTTTAAATTTATCTGCAAATCTAGACAGTCTGTATGTTTAATGTACACAATTTCCCGTTGAATTTACGCAGTTCTAGATTTTCAATTTCTCCGCACATCCAGACATTCCATACATATATAATGTACACAATTTCTCGTTGAATTTACGAAATTTTGGATATTAAATTTCTCCACAAAACCAGACATTCCGTACATTTAATGTACACAATTTCTCGTGGAATTTACGCTGTTTTGGATTTTCAATTTATCTGCAAATCCAAACATTCCGTAGATATAATGTAAATAATTTCCCGTTGAATTTATATATTTCAAGATATTCAATTTCTCTGCAAATCCAGATATTCCGTACATATATAATGTACACAATTCCCACTGAATTTACGACATTTTGGATTTTGAATTTCTCCTTAAAACCAGACTTTCCGTACATTTAATGTACACAATTTCCCGAGAAATTTACTCAGTTCTGGATTTTAAATTTATCTACAAATCTAGACAGTCCGTACATTTAATGTACACAATTTCCCTTTGAATTTTCGCAGTTCTAGATTTTCAATTTCTCTGCAAATCTAGACATTCCGTACATATATAATTTACACAATTCCCGCTGAATTTACGAAATTTTCAATTTTCAATTTCTCCGCAAAACCAGACTTTCCGAACATTTAATGTGCACAATTTCCCGTTGAATTTACGCAGTTCTGGGTATTCAATTTCTCTTCAAATTCGGACATTGCATACATATATAATACACACAACTTCGTGCTGAATTTACGAAATTCTGGATATTAAATTTCTTCGCAAAACCAGATATTCCATATATTTAATGTATACAATTTCCATTTGATTTTACACAGTTCTGGATTTTAAATTTATGTACAAATCCAGACTGTCCGTATAGTTAATGAACACTATTTCGCATTGAATTAACGCATTTCTGGATATTCAATTTCTCTGCAAATCTAGATATTCCGTACAAATATAATGTACACAATTCCCGCTGAATTTACGAAATTTTGGATTTTCAATTTCTCCGCAAAACCAGACTTTCCGAACATTTAATGTGCACAATTTTCAGTTGAATTTACGCAGTTCCGGATATTCAATTTCCCTTCAAATTCGGACATTGCATACGTATATAATACACACAACTTCGTGCTGAATTTACGAAATTTTGGATATTAAATTTCTTCGCAAAACCAGATATTCCATATATTTAATATATATAATTTCCATTTGATTTTACACAGTTCTGGATTTTCAATTTATGTACAAATCCAGACTGTCCGTATAGTTAATGAACACTATTTCGCATTGAATTTACGCATTTCTGGATGTTCAATTTCTCTGCAAATCTAGATATTCCTTACAAATATAATGTACACAATTCCCGCTGAATTTACGAAATTTTGGATTTTCAATTTCTCCGCAAAACCAGACTTTCCGAACATTTAATGTGCACAATTTTCAGTTGAATTTATGCAGTTCCGGATATTCAATTTCCCTTCAAATTCGGACATTGCATACATATATAATACACACAACTTCGTGCTGAATTTACGAAATTTTGGATATTAAATTTCTTCGCAAAACAAGATATTCCATATATTTAATATATACAATTTCCATTTGATTTTACATAGTTCTGGATTTTCAATTTATGTACAAATCCAGACTGTCCGTATAGTTAATGAACACTATTTCGCATTGAATTTACGCATTTCTGGATATTCAATTTCTCTGCAAATCTAGATATTCCGTACAAATATAATGTACACAATTTCCCGTTGAATTTACTCAGTTTTGGGTATTCAATTTATCTGCAAATCCAAACAGTCCGTACATTTATTGTACACAATTTGTCGTGGAATTGACGCTGTTCTGGATTTTCAATTTATCTGCAAATCCAGATATTCCGTACATATAATGTAAATAATTTCCCGTCGAATTTATATATTTCATGATATTCAATTTCTCTACAAATCCAGACATTCCGTACATATATAATGTACACAATTTCCCTATGAATTTACTCAGTTCTGGATTTGCAATTTATCTGCAAATCCAGACAGTCCGCACATTTATTGTACACAATTTTTCGTTGAATTAACGCAGTTCCGAATATTCAATTTCTCTTCAGATTCAGATATTCCATACATATATAATATACACAACTTCGTGCTGAATTTACGAAATTTTGGATATTAAATTTCTTCGCAAAACGAGACATTCCATATATTTAATGTATACAATTTCCATTTGATTTTACACAGTTCTGGATTTTCAATTTATCTACAAATCCAGACTGTCCGTATAGTTAATGAACACTATTTCCCCTTGAATTTACGCGTTTCTGGATATTCAATTTCTCTGCATATCTAGACATTCCATACATATATAATGTACACAATTCCCGCTGAATTTACGAAATTTTGGATTTTCAATTTCTCCGCAAAACCAGACTTTCCGTACATTTAATGTACACAATTTCTCGATGAATTTATTAAGTTCTGGATTTTCAATTTATCTGCAAATCTAGACAGTTCGTACTTTTAATGTACACAATTTCCCATCGAATTTACGCAGTTCTAGATTTTCAATTTCTCTTCAAATCCAGACATTCCATACATATATAATGTACACAATTTCTCGTTGAATTTACGAAATTTTGGATATTCAACTTCTCCACAAAACAAGACATTCCGTACATTTAATATACTCTATTTCTCGTGGACTTTACGCTGTTCTGGATTTTCAATTTATCTGCAAATCCAAACATTCCATACATATAATGTAAAAAATTTCCCGTTCAACTTATATATTTCAAGATATTCAATTTCTCTGCAAATCCAGATATTCTGTACATATATAATGTACACAATTCCCGCTGAATTTACGGAATTTTGGATTTTCAATTTCTCCGCAAAACCAGACTTTCCGTACATTTAATGTACACAATTTCCCTACGAATTTACTCAGTTTTGGATTTACAATTTACCTGCAAATCCAGACAGTCCGCACATTTAATGTACAGAATTTTCCGTTGAATTTACACAGTTCTGGATATTCAATTTCTCTTCAAATTCAGACATTCCATATATATATAATATACACAACTTCGTGCTGAATTTACGAAATTTTGGATATTAAATTTCTCCGCAAAACCAAACATTCCATATATTTAATGTATACAATTTCCATTTGATTTTACACAGTTCTGGATTTTCAGTTTATCTACAAATCTAGACTGTCCGTATAGTTAATGAACACTATTTCCCATTGAATTTACGTATTTCTGGATATTCAATTTCTCTGCAAATCTAGACATTCCGTACATATATAATGTACACAATTCTCGCTGAATTTACGAAATTTTGGATTTTCAATTTCTCTGCAAAACCAGACTTTCCGTACATTTAATGTACACAATTTCCCGTTGAATTTACGCATTTCTGGGTATTCAATTTATCCGCAAATCCAAACAGTCCATACATTTGTTGTACACAATTTCCCGTGGAATTTACGCTGTTTTGGATTTTCAATTTATCTGCAAATCCAGATATTCCGTACATGTAATGTAAATAATTTCCCGTTGAATTTATATATCTCAAGATATTCAATTTCTCTGTAAATCCAGATATTCCGTACATATATAATGTACACAATTCCCGCTGAAGTTACGAAATTTTGGATTTTCAATTTCTCCGTAAAACCAGACTTTCCGTACATTTAATGTACACAATTTTCTGATGAATTTACTCCGTTCTGGATTTTCAATTTATCTGCAAATCTAGAGAGTCTGTACGTTTAATGTACGCAATTTCCCGTTGATTTTACGCAGTTCTAGATTTTCAATTTCTCCGCACACCCAGACATTCCATACATATATAATGTACACAATTTCTCGTTGAATTTATGAAATTTTGGATATTAAATTTCTCCACAAAACCAGACATTCTGTACATTTAATGTACACAATTTCTCGTGGAATTTACATTATTCTGGATTTTCAATTTATCTGCAAATCCAAACATTCCGTAGATATAATGTACATAATTTCCCGTTGAATTTATATATTTCAAGATATTCAATTTCTCTGCCAATCCAGATATTCCGTACATATATAATGTACACAATTCCCGCTGAATTTACGAAATTTTGGATTTTGAATTTCTCCTTAAAACCGGACTTTCCGTGCATTTAATTTACACAATTTCCCGAGAAATTTACTCAGTTCTGGATTTTAAATTTATCTACAAATCTATACAGTCCGTACATTTAATGTACACAATTTCCCTTTGAATTTTCGCAGTTCTAGATTTTCAATTTCTCTGCAAATCTAGACATTCCGTACATATATAATGTACACAATTCTCGTTGAATTTACGAAATTTTGAATTTTCAATTTCTCCGCAAAACCAGACTTTCCGAACATTTAATATGCACAATTTCCCGTTGAATTTACGCAGTTCTAGGTATTCAATTTATCTGCAAATCCAAACAGTCCGTACATTTATTGTACAAAATTTCCCGTGGAATTTACGCTGTACTGGATTCTCAATTTATCTACAAATCCAGATATTCCATACATATAATGTAAATAATTTCCAGTTGAATTTATATATCTCAAGATATTCAATTTCTCTGCAAATCCAGACATTCCATACGTATATAATGTACACAATTCCCGCTGAATTTACGAAATTTTGGATTTTCAATTTCTCCGCAAAACTAGACTTTCTGTACATTTAATGTACGCAATTTCCTTATGAATTTACTCAGTTCTGGATTTGTAATTTATCTGCAAATCCAGACAGTATGCACATTTATTGTACACAATTTTCTGTTGCATTTACGCAGTTCCGGATATTCAATTTCTCTTCAAATTCAGACATTTCATACATATATAATATACACAAGTTCGTGCTGAATTTACGAAATTTTGGATATTGAATTTTTTCGCAAAACCAGACATTCCATATATTTAATGTATACAATTTCCATTTGATTTTACACAGTTGTTGATTTTCAATTTATCTACAAATCCAGACTGTCCGTATAGTTAATGAACACTATTTCCCATTGAATTTACGCGTTTCTGGATATTCAATTTCTCTGCATATCTAGACATTCCGTACATATATAATGTACACAATTCCCGCTGAATTTATGAAATTTTGGATTTTCAGTTTCTCCGCAAAACCAGACTTTCCGTTCATTTAATATACACAACTTCTCGATGAATTTACTCAGTTCTGGATTTTCAATTTATCTGCAAATCTAGACAATCCGTACTTTTAATGTACACAATTTCCGGTCGAATTTACGCAGTTCTAGATTTTCAATTTCTCCGCATATCCCGACATTCCATACATATATAATGTACACAATTTCTCGTTGAATTTACGAAATTTCGGATATTCAATTTCTCCACAAAACCAGACATTCCGTACATTTAATGTACACAATTTCTCGTGGAATTTACGCTATTCTGGATTTTCAATTTATCTGCAAATCCAAACATTCCGTACATATAATCTACATAATTTCCCGTTGAATTTATATATTTCAAGATTTTCAATTTCTCTGCCAATCCAGATATTGCGTACATATATAATGTAGACAAATCCCGATGAATTTACGAAATTTTGGATTTTCAATTTCTCCATAAAACCTGACTTTCCGTACAATTAAGGTACACAATTTCCCGAAAAATTTACTCAGTTCTGGATTTTCGATTTATCCGCAAATCTAGACTGTCCGTACATTTAATGTACACAATTTCCCTTTGAATTTACGCAGTTCTAGATTTTCAATTTCTCTGCAAATCTAGACATTCCGTACATATATAATGTACACAATTCTCGTTGAATTTACGAAATTGTGAATATTCAATTTCTCCGCAAAACCAGACTTTCCGTACATTTAATGTACACAATTTCCTGTTGAATTTACGCAGTTCTAGGTATTCAATTTATCTGCAAATCCAAACAATCCTACATTTATTGTACACAATTTCCCGTGGAATTTACGCTGTTCTGGATTTTCAATTTATCTGCAAATCCAGATATTCCGTGCATATAATGTACATAATTTCCCGCTGAATTTATATATTTCGAGATATTCAATTTCTCTGCAAATCCAGATATTCCGTACATATATAATGTACACAATTACCGCGGAATTTACGAAATTTTGGATTTTCAATTTCTCCGCAAAACCAGACTTTCCGTACATTTAATGTACACAATTTTCCGATGAATATACTCCGTTCTGGATTTTCAATATATCTGTAAATCTAGACAGTCCGTACATTTAATGTACACAATTTCCCGTTGAAATTCCGCAGTTCTAGATTTTCAATTTCTCCGCACATCTAGACATTCCATACATATATAATGTACACAATTTCTCGTTGAATTTACGAAATTTTGGATATTCAATTTCTCCACAAAACCAGACATTCCGTAGATATAATCTACATAATTTCCCGTTGAATTTATATATTTCAAGATTTTCAATTTCTCTGCAAATCCAGACTTTCCGTACATATATAATGTACACAATTCCTGCGGAATTTACGAAATTTTGGATTTTCAATTTCTCCACAAAACCAGACTTTCCGTACAATTAATGTACACAATTTCCCGATAAATTTACTCAATTCTGGATTTTCAATTTTTCTGCAAATCTAGACAGTCCGTACATTTAATGTACACAATTTCCCGTTAAATTTACTCAGTTCTAGATTTTCAATTTCTCTGCAAATCTAGACATTTCGTACATATATAATGTACACAATTCTCGCTGAATTTACGAAATTTTGAAATTTCATTTTCTCCGTAAAACCAGGCTTTCCGTACATTTAATGTACACAATTTCCCGTTGAATTTTCGCAGTTCTGGGTATTCAATTTATCTGCAAATCCAAACAGTCCGTGCATTTGTTGTACACAATTTCCCGTGGATTTTACGCTGTTCTGGATTTTCAATTTATCTGCGAATCCAGATAATCCGTACATATAATGTACATAATTTCCCGTTGAATTAAAATATTTCAAGATATTCAATTTCTCTGCAAATCCAGACATTCCGTACAAATATAATGTACGCAATTCCCGCGAATTTACAAAATTTTGAATTTTCAATTTCTCCGCAAAACCAGACTTTCCGTACATTTAATGTACACAATTTCCTGTTGAATTTACGCAGTTCTGGGTATTCAATTTATCTGCAAATCCAAACAGTCCGTACATTTATTGTACACAATTTCCCGTGGAATTTACGCTGTTCTGGATTTTCAATTTATCTGCAAATCCAGATATTCCGTACATGTAATGTACATAATTTCTCGTTGAATTTATATATTTCAAGATATTCAATTTCTCTGCAAATCCAGACATTCCGTACATATATAATGTACACAATTCCCGCGGAATTTAAGAAATTTTGGATTTTCAATTTCTCCGCAAAACCAGACTTTCTGTACATTTAATGTACACAATTTTCCGATGAATTTACTCCGTTCTAGATTTTCAATATATCTGCAAATCTAGACAGTCCGTACATTTAATGTACACAATTTCCCGTTGAAATTACGCAGTTCTAGATTTTCAATTTCTCCGCACATCTAGACATTCCATACATATATAATGTACACAATTTCTTGTTGAATTTACGAAATTTTGGATATTCAATTTCTCCACAAAACCAGACATTCCGTAGATATAATCTACATAATTTCCCGTTGAATTTATATATTTCAAGATTTTCAATTTCTCTGCAAATCCAGATATTCCGTACAAATATAATGTACACAATTCCCGCTGAATTTACGAAATTTTGGATTTTCAATTTCTCCACAAAACCAGACTTTCCGTACAATTAATGTACACAATTTCCCGATAAATTTACTCAATTCTGGATTTTCAATTTTTCTGCAAATCTAGACAGTCCGTACATTTAATGTACACAATTTCCCGTTAAATTTACGCAGTTCTAGATTTTCAATTTCTCTGCAAATCTAGACATTTCGTACATATATAATGTACACAATTCTCGCTGAATTTACGAAATTTTGAAATTTCAATTTCTCCGCAAAACCAGACTTTCCGTAAATTTAATGTACACAATTTCCCGTTGAATTTACGCAGTTCTGGGCGTTCAATTTATCTGCAAATCCAAACAGTCCGTACATTTGTTGTACACAATTTCCCGTGGATTTTACGCTGTTCTGGATTTTCAATTTATCTGCAAATCCAGATATTCCGTACATATAATGTACATAATTTCCCGTTGAATTTAAATATTTCAAGATATTCAATTTCTCTGCAAATCCAGACATTCCGTACAAATATAATGTACGCAATTCCTGCGAATTTACGAAATTTTGGATTTTCATTTTCTCCGCAAAACCAGACTTTCCGTACATTTCATGCACACAATTTCCCGCTGAATTTACGCAGTTCTGGGTATTCAATTTATCTGCAAATCCAAACAGTCCGGACATTTATTGTACACAATTTCCCGTGGAATTTACGCTGTTCTGGATTTTCAATTTATCGGCAAATCCAGATATTCCGTACATATAATGCACATAATTTCCCGTTGAATTTTTATATTTCAAGATATTCAATTTCTTTGCAAATCCAGATATTCCGAACATATATAATGTACACAACTCCCGCTGAATTTACGAAATTTTGGATTTTCAATTTCTCCGCAAAACTAGACTTTACGTACATTTAATGTACACAGTTTCCCTATGACTTTACTCAGTTCTGGATTTACAATTTATCTGCAAATCCAGACAGTCCGCACATTTATTGTACACAATTTTCCGTTGAATTTACGCAGTTCCGGATATTCAATTTCTCTTCAAATTCGGACATTGCATACATATATAATACACACAACTTCGTGCTGAATTTACGAAATTTTGGATATTAAATTTCTTCGCAAAACCAGATATTCCATATATTTAATGTATACAATTTCCATTTGATTTTACACAGTTCTGGATTTTCAATTTATGTACAAATCCAGACTGTCCATATAGTTAATGAACACTATTCGCATTGAATTTACGTATTTCTGGATATTCAATTTCTCTGCAAATCTAGATATTCCGTACAAATATAATGTACACAATTCCCTCTGAATTTACGAAATTTTGGATTTTCAATTTCTCCGCAAAACCAAACTTTCCGTACAATTAATGTACACAATTTCCCGTTGAATTTACTCAGTTTTGGGTATTCAATTTATCTGCAAATCCAAACGGTACGTACATTTATTGTACACAATTTGTCGTGGAATTTACGCTGTTCTGGATTTTCAATTTATCTGCAAATCCAGATATTCCGTACATATAATGTAAATAATTTCCCGTTGAATTTATATATTTCATGATATTCAATTTCTCTGCAAATCTAGACATTCCGTACATATATAATGTACACAATTCCCGCTGAATTTACGAAATTTTGGATTTTCAAATTCTCCGCAAAACTAGACTTCCCATACATTTAATGTACACAATTTCCCTATGAATTTACTCAGTTCTGGATTTGCAATTTATCTGCAAATCCAGACAGTCCGCACATTTATTGTACACAATTTTTCGTTAAATTAATGCAGTTCCGAATATTCAATTTCTCTTCAAATTCAGATATTCCATACATATATAATATACACAACTTCGTGCTGAATTTAAGAAATTTTGGATATTAAATTTCTCCGCAAAACCAGACATTCCATATATTTAATGTATACAATTTCCATTTGATTTTACACAGTTCTGGATTTTCAATTTATCTACAAATCCAGACTGTCCGTATAGTTAATGAACACTATTTCCCATTGAATTGACGCGTTTCTGGATATTCAATTTCTCTGCATATCTAGACATTCTGTACATATATAATGTACACAATTCCCGCAGAATTTACGAAATTTTGCATTTTCAATTTTTCCGCAAAGCCAGACTTTCCGTACATTTAATGTACATAATTTCTCGATGAATTTATTTTGTTCTGGATTTTCAATTTATCTGCAAATCTAGACAGTTCGTACTTTTAATGTACACAATTTCTCATCGAATTTACGCAGTTCTAGATTTTCAATTTCTCTTCATATCCAGACATTCCATACATATATAATGTACACAATTTCTCGTTGAATTTACGAAATTTTGGATATTCAATTTCTCCACAAAACAAGACATTCCGTACATTTAATGTACACAATTTCTCGTGGAATTTACGCTGTTCTTGATTTTCAATTTACCTGCAAATCCAAACATTCCATACGTATAATGTAAAAAATTTCCCGTTGAATTTATATATTTCAAGATATTCAATTTCTCTGCAAATCCAGATATTCTGTACATATATAATGTACACAATTCCCGCTGAATTTACGAAATTTTGGATTTTCAATTTCTCCGCAAGACCAGACATTCCGTTTATTTAATGTACACAATTTCCCTATGAATTTACTCAATTCTGGATTTACAATTTATCTGCAAATCCAAACAGTCCACACATTTAATGTGCGCAATTTTTCGTTGAATTTACGCAGTTCCGGATATTCAATTCCTCTTCAAATTCATACATTCCATACATATAAAATATACACAACTTCGAGCTGAATTTACGAAATTTTGGATATTAAATTTCTTCGCAAAACCAGACATTCCATATATTTAATGTATACAATTTCCATTTGATTTTACACAACTCTGGATTTTCAATTTGTCTACAAATCCAGTCTGTCCATATAGTTAATGAACACTATTTCCCATTGAATTTACGCATTTCTGGATATTCAATTTCTTTGCAAATCTGGACATTCCGTACATATATAATGTACACAATTCCCGCTGAATTTACAAAATTTTGGATTTTCAATTTCTCCGGAAAACCAGAATTTACGTACATTTAATGTACACAATTTCCTGATGAATTTACTCCGTTCTAGATTTTCAATTTATTTGCAAATCTAGACAGTCCATACATTTAATGTACACAATTTCCCGTTGAATTTACGCAGTTCTAGATTATCAATTTCTCTGCACATCCAGACATTCCATACATTTATAATGTACACAATTTCTTGTTGAATTTACGAAATTTTGGATATTCAATTTCTCCTCAAAACCAGACATTCCGCACATTGAATGTACACAATTTCTCTGGAATTTACGCTGTTCTGGATTCTCAATTTATCTGCAAATCCAAACATTTCGTACATATAATCTACATAATTTCCCGTTGAATTTGTATATTTCAAGATTTTCAATTTCTTTGCCAATCCAGATATTCCGTACATATATAATGTACACAATTCCCGCTGAATTTACGAAATTTTGGATTTTCAATTTCTCCGCAAAACCAGACTTTCCGTACATTTAATGTACACAATTTCCCTTTGAATTTACTCAGTTCTGGATTTACAATTTATCTGCAAATCCAGACAGTCCGCACTTTTATTGTACACAATTTTCCGTTGAATTTACGCTGTTCTGGATATTCAATTTCTCTTCAAATTCATACATTCCATACATATATAATATACACAACTTCGAGCTGAATTTACGAAATTTTGGATATTAAGTTTCGTTGCAAAACCAGACATTCCGTATATTTAATGTATACAATTTCCATTTGATTTTACACAGTTCTGGATTTTCAATTTATCTACAAATCCAGTCTGTCCGTATAGTTAATGAACACTATTTCCCATTGAATTTACGCGTTTCTGGATATTCAATTTCTCTGCATATCTAGACATTCCGTACATTTATAATGTACAAAATTCCCGCTGAATTTACGAAATTTTGGATTTTCAATTTCTCCGCAAAACCAGACTTTCCGTACATATAATGTACACAATTTCTCGATAAATTTACTCAGTTCTGGATTTTCAATTTATCTGCAAATCTAGACGGTCCGTAGTTTTAATGTACACAATTTCCCGTCGAATTTACGCAGTTCTAGATTTTCAATTTCTCCGCATATCCAAACATTCCATACATATATAATGTACACAATTTCTCGTTGAATTTACGAAATTTTGGATATTCAATTTCTCCACAAAACCAGACATTCCGTACATTTAATGTACACAATTTCTCCTGGAATTTACGCTGTTCTGGATTTTCAATTTATCTGCTAATCCAAACATTCCATACATATAATGTAAAAAATTTCCCGTTGAATTTATATATATCAAGATATTCAATTTCTTAGCAAATCCAGATATTCTGTACATATATAATGTACACAATTCCCGCTGAATTTTCGGAATTTTTGATTTTCAATTTCTCCGCAAAACCAGACTTTCCGTACATTTAATGTACAATATTTCCCCATGAATTTACTCAGTTCTGGATTTACAATTTATCTGCAAATCCAGACAGTCCGCACATTTAATGTACACAATTTTCCGGTGAATTTACGCAGTTCCGGATATTCAATTTCTCTTCAAATTCAGACATTCCATACATATATAATATACACAACTTCGTGCTGAATTTACGAAATTTTGGATATTAAATTTCTCCACAAAACCAGACATTCCATATATTTAATGAATACCATTTCCATTCGATTTTACACAGTTCTGGATTTTCGATTTATGTACAAATCCAGACTGTCCGTATAGTTAATGAACACTATTTCGCATTGAATTAACGCATTTCTGGATATTCAATTTCTCTGCAAATCTAGATATTCCGTACAAGTATAATGTACACAATTCCCGCTGAATTTACGAAATTTTGGATTTTCAATTTCTTCGCAAAACTAGACTTTCCGTACATGTAATGTACACAATTTCCCTATGAATTTACTCAGTTCTGGATTTGCAATTTATTTGCAAATCCAGACAGTCCGCAAATTTATTGTACACAATTTTCCGTTGAATTAACGCAGTTCCGGATATTCAATTTCTCTTCAAATTCAGACATTCCATACATATATAATATATATAACTTCGTGCTGAATTTACTAAATTTTGGAAATTAAATTTCTTCGTAAAACCAGACATTCCATATATTTAATGTATACAATTTCCATTTGATTCTACACAGTTCTGGATTTTCAATTTATCTACAAATCCAGACTGTCCATATAGTTAATGAACACTATTTCCCATTGAATTTACGCGTTTCTGGATATTCAATTTCTCTGCATATATAGACATTCCGTACATATATAATGTACACAATTCCCGCTGAATTTACGAAATTTTGGATTTTCAATTTCTCCGCAAAACCAAACTTTCCGTACATTTAATGTACACAATTTCCCGTTGAATTTATGCAGTTTTGGGTATTCAATTTATCTGCAAATCTAGACAGTCCGTACATTTAATGTACACAATTTCCCATTGAATTTACGCAATTCTAGATTTTCAATTACTCCGCATATCCAGACATTCCATACATATATAATGGACTCAATTTTTCGTTGAATTTACGAAATTTTGGATATTCAATTTCTCCACAAAACAAGACATTCCGTACATTTAATGTACACAATTTCTCGTGGAATTTACGCTGTTCTGGATTTTCAATTTATCAGTAAATCCAAACATTCCCTACATATAATGTAAAAAATTTCCCGTTGAATTTATATATTTCAAGATATTCAATTTCTCTGCAAATCCAGATATTCTGTACATATATAATGTACATAATTCCTGCTGAGTTTACGAAATTTTGGATTTTCAATTTCTCCGCAAAACCAAACTTTCCGTACATTAAATGTACACAATTTCCCGTTGAATTTACTCTCTTCTGGTTTTACAATTTATCTGCAAATCCAGACAGTCCACACATTTAATGTACACAATTTTCCGTTGAATTTACGCAGTTCCATATATTCAATTTCTCTCCAAATTCATACATTCCACACATATATAATATACACAACTTCGAGCTGAATTTACGAAATTTTGGATATTAAATTTGTCCACAAAACCAGACATTCCATATATTTAATGTATACAATTTCAATTCGATTTTACACAGTTCTGGATTTTCAATTTTTGTACATATCCAGACTGTCCGTATAGTTAATGAACACTATTTCGCATTGAATTTACGCATTTCTGGATATTCAATTTCTCTGCAAATCTAGATATTCCGTACAAATATAATGTACACAATTCCCGCTGAATTTACGAAATTTTGGATTTTCAATTTCTCCGCAAAACCAAACTTTCCGTACATTTAATGTACACAATTTCCCGTTGAATTTATGCAGTTTTGGGTATTCAATTTATCTGCAAATCCAAACAGTCCGTACATTTATTGTACACAATTTGTCGTGGATTTTATGCTGTTTTGGATTTTCAATTTATCTGCAAATCCAGATATTCCGTACATATAATGTAAATAATTTCCCGTTGAATTTATATATTTCATGATATTCAATTTCTCTGCAAATCCAGAGATTCCGTACATATATAATGTATACAATTCCCGCTGAATTTACGAAATTTTGGATTTTCAATTTCTCCGCAAAACTAGACTTTCCGTACATTTAATGTACACAATTTCCCTATGAATTTACTAAGTTCTGGATTTGCAATTTATCTGCAAATCCAGACAGTCCGCACATTTATTGTACACAATTTTCCGTTGAATTAACGCAGTTCCGGATATTCAATTTCTCTTCAAATTCAGACATTCCATACATATATAATATACACAACTTCGTGCTGAATTTACGAAATTTTGGATATTAAATTTCTTCGCAAAACCAGACATTCATATATTTAATGTATACAATTTCCTTTTGATTTTACACAGTTCTGGATTTTCAATTTATCTACAAATCCAGTCTGTCCGTATAGTTAATGAACACTATTTCCCATTGAATTTATGCATTTCTGGATATTCAATTTCTCTGCAAATCTAGACATTCCGTACATATAAAATGTACACAATTCCCGCTGAATTTACGAAATTTTGGATTTTCAATCTCTCCGCAAAACCCGACTTTCCGTACATTTAATGTACACAATTTCTCGATGAATTTACTCAGTTCTGGATTTTCAATTTATCTGCAAATCTAGACAGTCCGTACTTTTAATGTACACAATTTCCCATCGAATTTACGCAGTTCTAGATTTTAAATTTCTCCGCATATCCAGACGTTCCATACATATAGAATGTACACAATTTCTCGTTGAATTTACGAAATTTTGGATATTCAATTTCTCCACAAAACAAGACATTCCGTACATTTAATGTACACAATTTCTCGTGGAATTTACGCTGTTCTGGATTTTCAATTTATCAGTAAATCCAAACATTCCCTACATATAATGTAAAAAATTTCCCGTTGAATTTATATATTTCAAGATATTCAATTTCTCTGCAAATCCAGATATTCTGTACATATATAATGTACATAATTCCTGCTGAGTTTACGAAATTTTGGATTTTCAATTTCTCCGCAAAACCAAACTTTCCGTACATTTAATGTACACAATTTCCCGTTGAATTTACTCTCTTCTGGTTTTACAATTTATCTGCAAATCCAGACAGTCCACACATTTAATGTACACAATTTTCCGTTGAATTTACGCAGTTCCATATATTCAATTTCTCTCCAAATTCATACATTCCACACATATATAATATACACAACTTCGAGCTGAATTTACGAAATTTTGGATATTAAATTTGTCCACAAAACCAGACATTCCATATATTTAATGTATACAATTTCAATTCGATTTTACACAGTTCTGGATTTTCAATTTTTGTACATATCCAGACTGTCCGTATAGTTAATGAACACTATTTCGCATTGAATTTACGCATTTCTGGGTATTCAATTTCTCTGCAAATCTAGATATTCCGTACAAATATTATGTACACAATTCCCGCTGAATTTACGAAATTTTGGATTTTCAATTTCTCCGCAAAACCAAACTTTCCGTACATTTAATGTACACAATTTCCCGTTGAATTTATGCAGTTTTGGGTATTCAATTTATCTGCAAATCCAAACAGTCCGTACATTTATTGTACACAATTTGTCGTGGATTTTATGCTGTTTTGGATTTTCAATTTATCTGCAAATCCAGATATTCCGTACATATAATGTAAATAATTTCCCGTTGAATTTATATATTTCATGATATTCAATTTCTCTGCAAATCCAGAGATTCCGTACATATATAATGTATACAATTCCCGCTGAATTTACGAAATTTTGGATTTTCAATTTCTCCGCAAAACTAGACTTTCCGTACATTTAATGTACACAATTTCCCTATGAATTTACTAAGTTCTGGATTTGCAATTTATCTGCAAATCCAGACAGTCCGCACATTTATTGTACACAATTTTCCGTTGAATTAACGCAGTTCCGGATATTCAATTTCTCTTCAAATTCAGACATTCCATACATATATAATATACACAACTTCGTGCTGAATTTACGAAATTTTGGATATTAAATTTCTTCGCAAAACCAGACATTCATATATTTAATGTATACAATTTCCTTTTGATTTTACACAGTTCTGGATTTTCAATTTATCTACAAATCCAGTCTGTCCGTATAGTTAATGAACACTATTTCCCATTGAATTTATGCATTTCTGGATATTCAATTTCTCTGCAAATCTAGACATTCCGTACATATAAAATGTACACAATTCCCGCTGAATTTACGAAATTTTGGATTTTCAATCTCTCCGCAAAACCCGACTTTCCGTACATTTAATGTACACAATTTCTCGATGAATTTACTCAGTTCTGGATTTTCAATTTATCTGCAAATCTAGACAGTCCGTACTTTTAATGTACACAATTTCCCATCGAATTTACGCAGTTCTAGATTTTAAATTTCTCCACATATCCAGACGTTCCATACATATAGAATGTACACAATTTCTCGTTGAATTTACGAAATTTTGGATATTCAATTTCTCCACAAAACAAGACATTCCGTACATTTAATGTACACCATTTCTCGTGGAATTTACGCTGTTCTAGATTTTCAATTTATCTGCAAATCGAAACATCCCATACATATAATGTAAAAAATTTCCCGTTGAATTTATATATTTTAAGATATTCAATTTCTCTGCAAATCCAGATATTCTGTACATATATAATGTACACAATTCCCGCTGAATTTTCGGAATTTTGGATTTTCAATTTCTCCGCAAAACCAGACTTTCCGTACAGTTAATGTACACAATTTCCCTATGAATTTACTCAATTCTGAATTTACAATTTATCTGCAACTCCAGACAGTCCACACATTTCATGTACACAATTTTCCGTTGAATTTACGCAGTTCCGGATATTCAATTTCTCTTCAAATTCATACATTCCATACATATATAATATACACAACTTCGAGCCGAATTGACGAAATTTTGGATATTAATTTCTTCGCAAAACCAGACATTCCATATATTTAATGTATACAATTTCCATTTGATTTTACACAGTTTCTGATTTTCAATTTATCTACAAATCCAGTCTGTCCGTATAGTTAATGAACACTATTTCCCATTAAATTTATGCATTTCTGGACATTCAATTTCTCTGCAAATCTAGACATTCCGTACATATATAATGTACACAATTCCCGCTGAATTTACAAAATTTTGGATTTTCAATTTCTTCGCAAAACCAGACTCTCCGTATATTTAATGTACACAATTTCCTGATGAATTTACTCCGTTCTGGATTTTCAATTTATCTGCAAATCTAGACAGTCCGTACATTTAATGTACACAATTTCCTTTTGAATTTACGCAGTTCTAGATTTTCAATTTCTCTGCATATCCAGACATTCCACACATATATAATGTACACAATTTCTCGTTGAATTTACGAAATTTTGGATATTCAATTTCTTCACAAAACCAGATACT
Source organism: Quercus berberidifolia (assembly GCA_028535905.1). NCBI lineage: Eukaryota > Viridiplantae > Streptophyta > Magnoliopsida > Fagales > Fagaceae > Quercus > Quercus berberidifolia. The sequence continues at coordinate 53,965,304 of JAPQVW010000003.1, forward strand.
CCGTACATTTAATGTACACAATTTCTCGTGGAATTTACGCTGTTCTGGATTTTCAATTTATCTGCAAATCCAAACATTCCGTACATATAATCTACATAATTTCCCGTTGAATTTATATATTTCAAGATTTTCAATTTCTCGTTGAATTTACGAAATTTTGGATATTCAATTTCTCCACAAAACCAGACACTCCGTACATTTAATGTACACAATTTCTCGTGGAATTTACGCTGTTCTGGATTTAAGGTACACAATTTTCAGTTGAATTTTCGCAGTTCTAGATATTCATTTTCTCTGCAAATCTAGACGTTCCGTACTATATAATGTACACAATTCTCGCTGAACTTACGAAATTTTGAAATTTCAATTTCTCCGCAAAACCAGACTTTCGGTACATTTAATGTACACAATTTCCCGTTGAATTTACGCAGTTCTGGGTATTCAATTTATCTGCAAATCCAAACAGTCCGTATATTTATTGTACACAATTTCCCGTGGAATTTACGCTGTTCTGGATTTTCAATTTATCTGCAAATCCAGATATTCCGTACATATAATGTACATAATTTCCCGTTGAATTTATATATTTCAAGATATTCAATTTCTCAGCAAATCCAGACATTCCGTACATATATAATGTACACAATTCCCGCGGAATTTATGAAATTTTTGATTTTCAATTTCTCCGCAAAACTAGACTTTCCGTACATTTAATGTACACAATTTCCCAATGAATTTACTCCGTTCTGGATTTTCAATTTATCTGCAAATCTAGACAGTCCGTACATTTAATGTACACAATTTCCCATTGAATTTACGCAGTTCTAGATTTTCAATTTCTCCGCACATCCAGACATTCCATACATATATAATGTACAGAATTTCTCGTTTAATTTACGAAATTTTGGATATTCAATTTCTCAACAAAAGCAGACATTCCGTACATTTAATGTACACAATTTCTCGTGGAATTTACGCTGTTCTGGATTTTCAATTTATCTGCAAATCCAAACATTTCGTACATATAATCTACATAATTTCCCGTTGAATTTATATATTTCAAGATTTTCAATTTCTCTGCAAATCCAGATATTCCGTACATATATAATGTACACAATTCCTGCTGAATTTACGAAATTTTGGATTTTCAATTTCTCCATAAAACCAGACTTTCCGTACAATTAATGTACACAATTTCCCGATAAATTTACTCGGTTCTGGATTTTCAATTTATCTGCAAATCTAGACAGTCCGTACATTTAATGTACACAATTTCCCGTTGAATTTACGCAGTTCTAGATTTTCAATTTCTCTACAAATCTAGACATTTCGTACATATAGAGTGTACACAATTCTCGCTAAATTTACGAAATTTTGAATTTTCAATTTCTCCGCAAAACCAGACTTTCCGTAGATTTAATGTACACAATTTCCCGTTGAATTTACGCAGTTTTGGGTATTCAATTTATCTGCAAATCCAAACAGTCCGTACATTTGTTATACACAATTTCCCATGGAATTTACGCTGTTCTGGATTTTCAATTTATCTGCAAATCCAGAAATTCCGTACATATAATGTACATAATTTCCCGTTGAATTTATATATTTCAAGATATTCAATTTCTCTGCAAATCCAGACATTCCGTACATATATAATGTACACAATTCCCGCTGAATTTACGAAATTTTGGACTTTCAATTTCTCCGCAAAGCTAGACCTTCCGTACATTTAATGTACACAATTTCCTTATGAATTTACTCAGTTCTGGATTTACAATTTATCTGCACTTCCAGATAGTCCGCACATTTATTGTACACAATTATCCGTTGAATTTACGCAGTTCCGGATATTCAATTTCTCTTCAAATTCAGACATTGCATACATATATAATACACATAACTTCGTGCTGAATTTACGAAATTTTGGATATTAAATTTCTTCGCAAAACCAGACATTCCATATATTTAATGTATAAAATTTCCAATTGATTTTACACAGTTCTGGATTTTCAATTTATCTACAAATCCAAACTGTCCGTATAGTTAATGAACACTATTTCCCATTGAATTTACGCGTTTCTGGAGATTCAATTTCTCTGCATATCTAGACAGTCCATACATTTATAATGTACAAAATTCTCATTGAATTTACGAAATTTTGGATTTTCAATTTCTCCGCAAAACCAGACTTTCCGTACATTTAATTTACACAATTTCTCGTTGAATTTACTCAGTTCTGGATTTTCAATTTATCTACAAATCTAGACAGTCCGTACTTTTATTGTACACAATTTCCCGTCGAATTTACGCAGTTCTTGATTTTCAATTTCTCCGCATATCCAGACATTCCAAACATATATAATGTACACAATTTCTCGTTGAATTTACGAAATTTTGGATATTCAATTTCTCCAGAAAACTAGACATTCCGTACATTTAATGTACACAATTTCCCTATGAATTTACTCAGTTCTGGATTTACAATTTATCTGCAAATCCAGACAGTCCGCACATTTAATGTACACAATTTTTCACTGAATTTACGCCGTTCCGGATATTCAATTTCTCTTCAAATTCAGACATTCCTTACATATATAATATTCACAACTTCGTGCTGAATTTACGAAATTTTGGATATTAAATTTCTCCGCAAAACCAGACATTCCATATATTTAATGTATACAATTTCCATTTGATTTTACACAGTTCTGGATTTTCAATTTATGTACAAATCCAGACTGTCCGTATAGTTAATGAACACTATTTCCCATTGAATTTACGCATTTCTGGATATTCAATTTCTCTGCAAATCTAGATATTCCGTAAATATATAATGTACACAATTCCCGCTGAATTTACGAAATTTTGAATTTTCAATTTCTCCGCAAAACCAAACTTTCCGTACATTTGATGTACACAATTTCTCGATGAATTTATTAAGTTCTGGATTTTCAATTTATCTGCAAATCTAGACAGTCCGTACTTTAATGTACACAATTTCCCATCGAATTTCCGCAGTTCTAGATATCAAATATCTCCGCATATCCACACATTCCATAGATATAGAATGTACACAATTTCTCGTTGAATTTACGAAATTTTGGATATTCAATTTCTCCACAAAACAAGACATTCCGTACATTTAATGTACACAATTTCTCGTGGAATTTACGCTGTTCTGGATTTTCAATTTATCTGCAAATCCAAACATCCCATACAAATAATGTAAAAAATTTCCCGTTTAATTTATATATTTCAAGATATTCAATTTCTCTGCAAATCCAGATAATCTGTACATATAAAATGTACGCAATTCCTGCTGAATTTACGGAATTTTGGATTTTCAATTTCTCCGCAAAACCAGACGTTCCGTACATTTAATGTACACAATTTCCCTATGAATTTACTCAATTCTGGATTTACAATTTATCTGTAAATCCAGACAGTCCACACATTTAATGTACACAATTTTCCGTTGAATTTACGCAGTTCCGGATATTCAATTTCTCTTCGAATTCATACATTCCATATATAATATACACAACTTCGAGCTGAATTTACGAAATTTTGGATATTAAATTTCTTCGCAAAACCAGACGTTCCATATATTTAATGTATACAATTTCCATTTGATTTTACACAGTTCTGGATTTTCAATTTATCTATAAATCCAGTCTGTCCGTATAGTTGATGAACACTATTTCCCATTGAATTTACGCATTTCTGGAAATTCAATTTCTCTGCAAATCTAGACATTCCGTACATATATAATGTTTACAATTCCCGCAGAATTTACGAAATTTTGGATTTTCAATTTCTCCGCAAAACCAGACTTTCCGTACATTTAATGTACACAATTTCCTGATGAATTTACTCCGTTCTGGATTTTCAATTTATCTGCAAATCTAGACAGTCCGTACATTTAATGTACACAATTTCCCTTTGAATTTACGCAGTTCTATATTTTCAATTTCTCTGCACATCCAGACATTCCATACATATATAATGTACACAATTTCTCGTTGAATTTACGAAATTTTGGATATTCAATTTCTACACAAAACCAGACATTCCGTACATTTAATGTACACAATTTCTCGTGGAATTTACGCTGTTCTGGATTTTCAATTTATCTGCAAATCCAAACATTCCGTACATATAATCTACATAATTTCCCGTTGAATTTATATATTTCAAGATTTTCAATTTCTCTGCAAATCCAGATATTCCGAACATATATAATGTACACAATTCCCGCTGAATTTACGAAATTTTGGATTTTGAATTTCTCCATAAAACCAGACTTTCCGCACAATTAATGTACACAATTTCCCGAGAAATTTACTCAGTTCTGGATTTTCAATTTATCTGCAAATCTAGACAGTCCGTACATTTAATGTACACAATTTCCCGTCGAATTTACGCAGTCCTAGATTTTCAATTTCTCTGCAAATCTAGACGTTCCGTACATATATAATGTACACAATTCTCGCAGAATTTATGAAATTTTGAATTTTCAATTTCTCCGCAAAACCAGACTTTCCGTATATTTAATGTACACAATTTCTCGTGGAATTTACGCTGTTCTGAATTTTCAATTTATCTGCAAATCCAAACATTCCGTACATATAATCTACATAATTTCCCATTGAATTTATATATTTCAATATTTTTAATTTCTCTGCAAATCCAGATATTCCGTACATATATAATGTACACAATTCCCGCGGAATTTATGAAATTTTGGATTTTCAATTTCTCTGCAAAACCAGACTTTCCGTACATTTAATGTACACAATTTCCCAATGAATTTACTCCGTTCTGGATTTTCAATTTATCTGCAAATCTAGACAGTCCGTCCATTTAATGTACACAATTTCCCGTTGAATTTACGCAGTTCTAGATTTTCAATTTCTCTGCACATCCAGACATTCCTTACATATATAATATACACAATTCCCGTGGAATTTATGAAATTTTGGAGTTTCAATTTCTCCGCAAAACTAGACTTTCCGTACATTTAATGTACACAATTTCCCAATGAATTTACTCCGTTCTGGATTTTCAATTTCTCTGCAAATCCAGACATTCCGTACATATATAATGTACTCAATTCTCGCTGAATTTACGAAATTTTGAATTTTCAATTTCTCCGCAAAACCAGACTTTCCGTACATTTAATGTACACAATTTCCCGTTGAATTTACGCAGTTTTGGGTATTCAATTTATCTGCAAATCCAAACAGTCCGTACATTTATTGTACACAATTTCCTGTGGAATTTACGCTGTTCTGGATTTTCAATTTATCTGCAAATCCAGATATTCCGTACATATAATGTACATAATTTCCCGTTGAATTTATATATTTCAAGATATTCAATTTCTCTGTAAATCCAGACATTCCGTACATATATAATGTACGCAATTCCCGTGGAATTTACGAAATTTTGGATTTTCATTTTCTCCGCAAAACCAGACTTTCTGTAGATTTAATGTACACAATTTCCCGTTGAATTTACGCAGTTTTGGGTATTCAATTTATCTGCAAATCCAAACAGTCCATACATTTGTTGTACACAATTTCCTGTGGAATTTACGCTGTTCTGGATTTTCAATTTATCTGCAAATCCAGATATTCCGTAAATATAATGTACATAATTTCCCGTTGAATTTACGCAGTTCTAGATTTTCAATTTCTCTGCACATCCAGACATTCCATACATATATAATATACACAATTCCCGTGGAATTTATGAAATTTTGGAGTTTCAATTTCTCCGCAAAACTAGACTTTCCGTACATTTAATGTACACAATTTCCCAATGAATTTACTCCGTTCTGGATTTTCAATTTCTCCGCAAAACCAGACTTTCCGTACATTTAATGTACACAATTTCCCGTTGAATTTACGCAGTTTTGGGTATTCAATTTATCTGCAAATCCAAACAGTCCATACATTTGTTGTACACAATTTCCTGTGGAATTTACGCTGTTCTGAATTTTCAATTTATCTGCAAATCCAAACATTCCGTACATATAATCTACATAATTTCCCATTGAATTTATATATTTCAATATTTTTAATTTCTCTGCAAATCCAGATATTCCGTACATATATAATGTACACAATTCCTGCGGAATTTATGAAATTTTGGATTTTCAATTTCTCTGCAAAACCAGACTTTCCGTACATTTAATGTACACAATTTCCCAATGAATTTACTCCGTTCTGGATTTTCAATTTATCTGCAAATCTAGACAGTCCGTACATTTAATGTACATAATTTCCCGTTGAATTTACGCAGTTCTAGATTTTCAATTTCTCTGCACATCCAGACATTCCATACATATATAATATACACAATTCCCGTGGAATTTATGAAATTTTGGAGTTTCAATTTCTCTGCAAAACTAGACTTTCCGTACATTTAATGTACACAATTTCCCAATGAATTTACTCCGTTCTGGATTTTCAATTTCTCTGCAAATCCAGACATTCCGTACATATATAATGTACTCAATTCTCGCTGAATTTACGAAATTTTGGATATTCAATTTCTACACAAAACCAGACATTCCGTACATTTAATGTACACAATTTCTCGTGGAATTTACGCTGTTCTGGATTTTCAATTTATCTGCAAATCCAAACATTCCGTACATATAATCTACATAATTTCCCGTTGAATTTATATATTTCAAGATTTTCAATTTCTCTGCAAATCCAGATATTCCGAACATATATAATGTACACAATTCCCGCTGAATTTGCGAAATTTTGGATTTTCAATTTCTCCATAAAACCAGACTTTCCGCACAATTAATGTACACAATTTCCCGATAAATTTCCTCGGTTCTAGATTTTCAATTTATCTGCAAATCTACACAGTCCGTACATTTAATATATACAATTTCCCGTTGAATTTACGCAGTTCTAGATTTTCAATTTCTCAGCAAATATAGACATTTCGTACATATAGAATGTCCGCAATTCTCGTTGAATTTACGAAATTTTGAATTTTCAATTTCTCCGCAAAACCAGACTTTCTGTAGATTTAATGTACACAATTTCCCGTTGAATTTACGCAGTTTTGGGTATTCAATTTATCTGCAAATCCAAACAGTCCATACATTTGTTGTACACAATTTCCTGTGGAATTTACGCTGTTCTGGATTTTCAATTTATCTGCAAATCCAGATATTCCGTACATATAATGTACATAATTTCCCGTTGAATTTATATATTTCAAGATATTCAATTTCTCTGTAAATCCAGACATTCCGTACATATATAATGTACGCAATTCCCGCGGAATTTACGAAATTTTGGATTTTCATTTTCTCCGCAAAACCAGACTTTCCGTACATTTAATGTACACAATTTCCCGTTAAATTTGCGCAGTTCTAGATATTCAATTTATCTGCAAATCCAAACAGTCCGTACCTTTATTGTACACAATGTCCCGTGGAATTTACGCTGTTCTGGATTTTCAATTTATCTGCAAATCCAGATATTCCGTACATATAAGGTACATAATTTCCCGTTGAATTTATATATTTCAAGATATTCAATTTCTCTGCAAATCCAGACATTCCGTACATATATAATATACACAATTCCCGTGGAATTTATGAAATTTTGGAGTTTCAATTTCTCCGCAAAACTAGACTTTCCGTACATTTAATGTACACAATTTCCCAATGAATTTACTCCGTTCTGGATTTTCAATTTCTCTGCAAATCCAGACATTCCGTACATATATAATGTACTCAATTCTCGCTGAATTTACGAAATTTTGAATTTTCAATTTCTCCGCAAAACCAGACTTTCCGTACATTTAATGTACACAATTTCCCGTTGAATTTACGCAGTTTTGGGTATTCAATTTATCTGCAAATCCAAACAGTCCGTACATTTATTGTACACAATTTGTCGTGGAATTTACGCTGTTCTGGATTTTCAATTTATCTGTAAATCCAGACATTCCATACATATAATGTAAATAATTTCCCGTTGAATTTATATATTTCAAGATATTCAATTTCTCTGCAAATCCAGACATTCCGTACATATATAATGTACGCAATTCCCGCGGAATTTACGAAATTTTGGATTTTCAATTTCTCTGCAAAACCAGACTTTCCGTACATTTAATGTACACAATTTCCCTATGAATTTACTCAGTTCTGGATTTGCAATTTATCTGCAAATTCAAACAGTCCGCACATTTATTGTACACAATTTTCCGTTGAATTAACGCAGTTCCGGATATTCAATTTCTCTTCAAATTCAGCCATTGCATAGATATATAATATACACAACTTCATGTTGAATTTACGAAATTTTGGATATTAAATTTATTCGCAAAACCAGACATTCCTTATATTTAATGTATACAATTTCCATTTGATTTTACACAGTTCTGGATTGTTAATTTATCTACAAATCCAGACTGTCCGTATAGTTAATGAACTCTATTTTCCATTGAATTTTCGCGTTTCTGGATATTATATTTCTCTGCATATATAGACATTCCGTACATATATAATGTACACAATTCCTGCTGAATTTACGAAATTTTGGATTTTCAATTTCTCCACAAAACCAGACTTTCCGACCATTTAATGTACACAATTTCTCGATGAATTTATTAAGTTCTAGATTTTAAATTTATCTGCAAATCTAGACAGTCCGTACTTCTAATGTACACAATTTCCCATCGAATTTACGCAGTTCTAGATTTTAAATTTCTCCGCATATCCAGACATTCCATACATATAAAATGTACACAATTTCTCGTTGAATTTACGAAATTTTGGATATTCAATTTCTCCACAAAACAAGACATTCCGAACATTTAATGTACACAATTTCTCGTGGAATTTACGCTGTTCTGGATTTTCAATTTATCTGCAAATCCAAACATCCCATACATATAATGTAAAAAATTTCCCGTTGAATTTATATATTTCAAGAAATTCAATTTCTCTGCAAATCCAGATATTCTGTACATATATAATGTACACAATTCCCGCTGAATTTACGAAATTTTGGATTTTCAATTTCTCCGCAAAACCAGACTTTCCGTACATTTAATGTATACAATTTCCCTATGAATTTACTCAATTCTGGATTTACAATTTATCTGCAAATCCAGACAGTCCACACATTTAATGTACACAATTTTCTGTTGAATTTACGCAGTTCCGGATATTCAATTTCTCTTCAAATTCAGACATTCCATACGTATATAATACACACAACATCGAGCTGAATTTACGAAATTTTGGATATTAAATTTCTCCGCAAAACCAGACATTCCATATATTTAATGTATACAATTCCCATTTGATTTTACACAGTTCTGAATTTTCAATTTACCTCCAAATCCAGACTGTCCGTATAGTTAATGAACACTATTTCGCATTGAATTTACGCATTTCTGGGTATTCAATTTCTCTGCAAATCTAGACAATCCGTACATATATAATGTACACAATTCTCGCTGAATTTACGAAATTTTGGATTTTCAATTTCTCTGCAAAACCAGACTTTCCGTACATTTAATGTACACAATTTCCCGTTGATTTTACGTAGTTCTGGGTATTCAATTTATCTGCAAATCCAAACAGTCCGTACATTTATTGTACACAATTTCCCGTGGAATTTACGCTGTTCTGGATTTTCAATTTATCTGCAAATCCAGATATTCCGTATATATAATGTACATAATTTCCCATTGAATTTATATATCTCAAGATATTCAATTTCTCTGCAAATCCAGACATTCCTTACATATATAACGTACACAATTCCCGCTGAATTTACGAAATTTTGGATTTTAAATTTCTCCGCAAAACCAGACATTCCGTACATTTAATGTACACAATTTCCCTATGAATTTACTCAGTTCTGGATTTACAATTTATCTGCAAATCCGGACAGTCCGCACAATTATTGTACACAATTTTCCGTTGAATTTACGCAGTTCCGGATATGCAATTTCTCTTCAAATTCAGACATTCCATACATATATAATATACACAACTTTGAGCAGAATTTACGAAATTTCGGATAATAAATTTCTTCGCAAAACCAGACATTCCATAAATTGAATGTATATAATTTCCATTTGATTTTACACAGTTCTGGATTTTCAATTTATCTACAAATCCAGACTGTCCGTATAGTTAATGAACACTATTTCCCTTTGAATTTACGCGTTTCTGGATATTCAATTTCTCTGCATATCTAGACATTCCGTACATATATAATGTACACAATTCCCGCTGAATTTACGAAATTTTGGATTTTCAATTTCTCCGCAAAACCAGACTTTCTGTACATTTAATGTACACTATTTCTTGATGAATTTACTCAGTTCTGGATTTTCAATTTATCTGCAAATCTAGACAGTCCGTAATTTTAATTTACACAATTTCCCGTTGAATTTACGCAGTTCTTGAATTTCAATTTCTCCGCATATCCAGACATTCCATACATATAAAATGTACACAATTTCTCGTTGAATTTACGAAATTTTGGATTTTCAATTTCTCCACAAAACCAGACATTCCGTACATTTAATGTACACAATTTCTCGTGAAATTTACGCTGTTCTGGATTTTCAATTTATCTGCAAATCCAAACACTCCATACATATAATCTACATAATTTCCCGTTGAATTTATATATTTCAAGATTTTCAATTTCTCTGTAAATCCAAATATTCCGTACATATATAATGTACACAATTCCCGCTGAATGGACGAAATTTTGGATTTTCAATCTCTCCGTAAAACCAGACTTTTCGTACATTTAATGTACACAGTTTCCTGATGAATTTACTCCGTTCTGGATTTTCAATTTATCTGCAAATCTAGACACTCCGTACGTTTAATGTACATAATTTCACGTTGAATTTACGCAGTTCTAGATTTTCAATTTCTCTGCACATCCAGACATTCCATACATATATAATGTACACGATTTCTCGTTGAATTTACGAAATTTTGGATATTCAATTTCTCCACAAAACCAGACATTCCGTACATTTAATATACACAATTTCTCGTGGAATTTACGCTATTCTGGATTTTCAATTTCTCCGCAAAACCAGACTTTCCGTACATTTAATGTACACAATTTCCCTATGAATTTACTCAGTTCTGGATTTACAATTTATCTGCAAATCCAGACAGTCCACTCATTTATTGTACACAATTTTCCGTTGAATTTACGCAGTTCCGGATATTCAATTTCTCTTCAAATTCATACATTCCATACATATATAATATACACAACTTCGAGCTGAATTTACGAAATTTTGGATATTAAATTTCTTCGCAAAACCAGACATTCCATATATTTAATGTATACAATTTCCATTTGATTTTACACAGTCCTGGATTTTCAATTTATCTACAAATCCAGTCTGTCCGTATAGTTAATGAACACTATTTCCCATTGAATTTACGCATTTCTGGATATTCAATTACTCTGCAAATCTAGACATTCCGTACATATATAGTATACACAATTCTCGCTGAATTTACAAAATTTTGGATTTTCAATTTCTCTGCAAAACCAGACTTTCCGTACATTAATGTACACAATTTCCCTTTTAATTTACGCAGTTCTGGGTATTCAATTTATCCGCAAATCCAAACAGTCCGTACATTTATTGTACACAATTTCCCGTGGAATTTACGCTGTTCTGGATTTTCAATTTATCTGCAAATCCAGATATTCCGTACATATAATGTAAATAATTTCCCGTTGAATTTATATATCTCAAGATATTTAATTTCTCTGCAAATGCAGACATTCCGTACTTATATAATGTACACAATACCCGCTGAATTTATGAAATTTTGGATTTTCAATTTCTCCGCAAAACCAGACTTTACGTACATTTAATGTACACAATTTCCCTATGAATTTACTCAGTTCTGGATTTACAATTTATCGGCAAATCCAGACAGTCCGCACATTTATTGTACACAACTTTTCATTGAATTTACACATTTCCGGATATTCAATTTCTCTTCAAATTCATACGTTCCATACATATATAATATACACAACTTCGAGCTGAATTTACGAAATTTCGGATATTAAATTTTTTCGCAAAACCAGACATTCCATATATTTAATGTATACAATTTACATTTGATTTTACACAATTCTGGATTTTCAATTTATCTACAAATCTAGTCTGTCCGTATAGTTAATGAACACTATTTCCCATTGAATTTACGCATTTCTGGATATTCAATTTCTCTGCAAATCTAGACATTCCGTACATATATAATGTACACAATTCCCACTGAATTTACGAAATTTTGGATTTTCAATTTCTCTGCAAAACCAGACTTTCCGCACATTTAATGTACACAATTTTCTGATGAATTTACTCCGTTTTGGATTTTCAATTTATCTGCAAATCTAGACAGTCCGTACATTTAATGTACACAATTTCCCGTTGAATTTACGCTGTTCTAGATTTTCATTTTCTCTGCACATCCAGACATTCCAGACATATATAATGTACACAATTTCTCGTTGAATGTACGAAATTTTAGATATTCAATTTCTCCAAAAAACCAGACATTCCGTACATTTAATGTACACAATTTCTCATGGAATTTACGCTGTTTTGGATTTTCAATTTATCTGCAAATGCAAACAATCCGTACATATAACCTACATAATTTCCCGTTGAATTTATATATTTCAAGATTTTCAATTTCTCTGCAAATCCAGATATTCCGTACATATATAATGTACACATTTCTCGCTGAATTTACGAAATTTTGAATTTTCAATTTCTCCGCAAAACCAAACTTTCCGTACATTAAATGCACACAATTTCCCATTGAATTTACGCAGTTCTGGGTATTCAATTTATCTGCAAATCCAAACAGTCCGTACATTTATTGTACACAATTTCCCGTGGAATTTTCGCTGTTCTGGATTTTCAGTTTATATGCATATCCAGATATTCCGTACATATAATGTACATAATTTCCCGTTGAATTTATATATCTCAAGATATTCAATTTCTCTGCAAATCCAGACATTCCGTACATATATAATGTACACAATTCCTGCCGAATTTACAAAATTTTGGATTTTCAATTTCTCCGCAAAACCAGACTTTCCATACATTTAATGTACACAATTTACATATGAATTTACTCAGCTCCGGATATTGAATTTCTCTTCAAATTCAGACATTCCATACACAGATAATATACACAACTTCGTGCTGAATTTACGAAATTTTGGATATTAAATTTCTCCGCAAAACCAGACATTCCATATATTTAATGTATACAATTTCCATTTGATTTTACACAGTTCTGGATTTTCAATTTATCTATAAATCCAGTCTGTCCGTATAGTTAATGAACACTATTTCCCATTGAATTTACACATTTCTGGAAATTCAATTTCTTTGCAAATCTAGACATTCCGTACATATATAATGTACACAATTCTCGCTGAATTTACGAAATTTTGGATTTTCAATTTCTCTGCAAAACCAGACTTTCCGTACATTTAATGTACACAATTCCCGTTGAATTTACGCAGTTCTGGGTATTCAATTTATCTGCAAAATCCAAACAGTCCGTACATTTATTGTACACAATTTCCCGTTGAATTTACGCTGTTCTGGATTTTCAATTTATCTGTAAATCCAGATATTCCGTACATATAATGTAAATAATTTCCCGTTGAATTTATATATCTCAAGATATTCAATTTCTCTGCCAATCCAGACATTCCGTACATATATAATGTACACAATTCTCGCTGAATTTACGAAATTTTGGATTTTCAATTTCTCCGCAAAACCAGACTTTTCGTACATTTAATGTACACAATTTCCCTATGAATATACTCAGTTATTGTTTTACAATTTATCTGCAAATCCAGACAGTCTGCACATTTATTGTACACAATTTTCCGTTGAATTTACGCAGTTCCAGATATTCAATTTTTCTTCAAATTCAGACATTCCATACATATATAATATACACAACTTCGTGCTGAATTTACGAAATTTTTGATATTAAATTTCTCCGCAAAACCAGACATTCCATATATTTAATGTATGCAATTTCCATTTGATTTTACACTGTTCTGAATTTTCAATTTATCTACAAATCCAAACTGCCCGTATAGTTAATGAACACTATATCCCATTGAATTTACGCATTTCTGGATATTCAATTTCTCTGCAAATCTAGACTTTCCGTATATATATAATGTACACAATTCTCGCTGAATTTACGAAATATTGGATTTTCAATTTCTCTGCAAAACCAGACTTTCCGTACATTTAATGTACACAATTTCCCGTTGAATTTACGCAGTTCTGGGTATTCAATTTATCTGCAAATCCAAACGGTCCGTACATTTATTGTACACAATTTCCCGTGCAATTTACGCTGTTCTGGATTTTCAATTTATCTGCTAATCCAGATATTCCGTACATATAATGTAAATAATTTCCCATTGAATTTATATATCTCAAGATGCTTAATTTCTCTGCAAATCCAGACATTCCGTACATATATAATGTACACAATTCCCGCTGAATTTACGAAATTTTGGATTTTCAATTTCTCCGCAAAACCATACTTTCTGTACGTTTAATTTACACAATTTCCCAATGAATTTACTCCGTTCTGGATTTTTTCAATCTATCTGTAAATCTAGACAGTCCGTACATTTAATGTACACAATTTCCCGTCGAATTTACGCAGTTCTAGAATTTCAATTTCTCCGCATATGCAGACATTCCACACATATATAATCTACACAATTTCTCGTTGAATTTACGAAATTTTGGATATTCAATTTCTCCACAAAACCAGAAATTCCGTACATTTAATGTACACAATTTCTCGTGAAATTTACGCTGTTCTGAATTTTCAATTTCTCCACAAAACCAGACTTTCCGTACATTTAATGTACACAATTTCCCTATGAATTTACTCACTTCTGGATTTACAATTTATCCACAAATCCAGACAGTCCGCTCATTTATTGTACACAATTTTCCGTTGAATTTACGCAGTTCCGGATATTCAATTTCTCTTCAAATTCATACATTCCATACATATATAATATACACAACTTCGAGCTGAATTTACGAAATTTTGGATATTAAATTTCTTCGCAAAACCTGACATTCCACATATTTAATGTATACAGTTTCCATTTGATTTTACACAGTTCTGTTTTTTCAATTTATCTACAAATCCAGTCTGTCCGTATAGTTAATGAACACTATTTCCCATTGAATTTACGCATTTCTGGATAATCAATTTCTCTGCAAATCTAGAAATTCCGTACATATATAGCATACACAATTCTCGCTAAATTTACGAAATTTTGGATTTTTAATTTCTCTGCAAAACCAGACTTTCCGTACATTTAAAGTACACAATTTCCCGTTTAATTTACGCAGTTCTGGGTATTCAATTTATCCGCAAATCCAAACAGTCCGTACATTTATTGTACATAATTTCCCGTGGAATTTACGCTGTTCTGGATTTTCAATTTATCTGCAAATGCAGATATTCCGTACATATAATGTAAATAATTTCCCGTTGAATTTATATATCTCAAGATATTCAATTTCTCTGCAAATGTAGACATTCCGTACATATATAATGTACACAATTCCCGCTGAATTTACGAAATTTTGGATTTTCAATTTCTCCGCAAAACCATACTTTCTGTACATTTAATCTACACAATTTCCCGATGAATTTACTCAGTTCTGGATTTTTTCAATTTATCTGCAAATCTAGATAGTCCGTACATTTAATGTACACAATTTCCCGCTGAATTTACGCAGTTCTAGAATTTCAATTTCTCCGCATATCCAGACATTCCACACATATATAATGTACACAATTTCTCGTTGAATTTACGAAATTTTGGATATTCAATTTCTCTACAAAACCAGACATTCCGTACATTTAATGTACACAATTTTTCGTGAAATTTACGCTCCTTTGAATTTTCAATTTCTCCACAAAACCAGACTTTCCGTACATTTAATGTACACAATTTCCCTATGAATTTACTCAGTTCTGGATTTTTTCAATTTATCTGCAAATCTAGATAGTCCGTACATTTAATGTACACAATTTCCCGTTGAATTTACGCAGTTCTAGAATTTCAATTTCTCCGCATATCCAGACATTCCACACATATATAATGTACACAATTTCTCGTTGAATTTACGAAATTTTGGATATTCAATTTCTCTACAAAACCAGACATTCCGTACATTTAATGTACACAATTTTTCGTGAAATTTACGCTGCTCTGAATTTTCAATTTCTCCACAAAACCAGACTTTCCGTACATTTAATGTACACAATTTCCCTATGAATTTACTCAGTTCTGGATTTACAATTTATCTGCAAATCCAGACAGTCCGCTCATTTATTGTACATAATTTTCCGTTGAATTTACGCAGTTCCGGATATTCAATTTCTCTTCAAATTCATACATTCCATACATATATAATATACACAACTTCGAGCTGAATTTACGAAATTTTGGATATTAAATTTCTTCGTAAAACCAAACATTCCACATATTTAATGTATACAGTTTCCATTTGATTTCACACAGTTCTGGATTTTCAATTTATCTACAAATCCAGTCAGTCCGTATAGTTAATGAACACTATTTCCCATTGAATTTACGCATTTCTGGATATTCAATTTCTCTGCATATCTAGACATTCCGTACATATATAGTATACACAATTCTCGCTGAATTTACGAAATTTTGGATTTTCAATTTCTCTGCAAAACCAGACTTTCCGTACATTTAATGTACACAATTTCCCGTTTAATTTACGCAGTTCTGGGTATTCAATTTATCCGCAAATCCAAACAGTCCGTACATTTATTGTACACAATTTCTCGTGGAATTTACGCTATTCTGGATTTTCAATTTATCTGCAAATGCAAACAGTCCGTACATATAATCTACATAATTTCCCGTTGAATTTATATATTTCAAGATTTTCAATTTCTCTGCAAATCCAGATATTCTGTACATATATAATGTACACATTTCTCGCTGAATTTACGAAATTTTGAATTTTCAATTTCTCCGCAAAACCAAACTTTCCGTACATTAAATGCACACAATTTCCCATTGAATTTACGCATTTCTGGGTATTCAATTTATCTGCAAATCTAAACAGTCCGAACATTTATTGTCCACAATTTCCCGTGGAATTTTCGCTGTTCTGGATTTTCAGTTTATATGCATATCCAGATATTCCGTACATATAATGTACATAATTTCCCGTTGAATTTATATATCTCAAGATATTCAATTTCTCTGCAAATCCAGACATTCCGTACATATATAATGTACACAATTCCTGCTGAATTTACGAAATTTAGGATTTTCAATTTCTCCGCAAAACCAGACTTTCCATACATTTAATGTACACAATTTCCCTATGAATTTACTCAGTTCCAGATATTGAATTTCTCTTCAAATTCAGACATTCCATACATATATAATATACACAACTTCGTGCTGAATTTACGAAATTTTGGATATTAAATTTCTCCGCAAAACCAGACATTCCATATATTTAATGTATACAATTTCCATTTGATTTTACACAGTTCTAGATTTTCAATTTATCTATAAATCCAGTCTGTCCGTATAGTTAATGAACACTATTTCCCATTGAATTTACACATTTCTGGAAATTCAATTTCTCTGCAAATCTAGACATTCCGTACATATATAATGTACACAATTCTCGCTGAATTTACGAAATTTTGGATTTTCAATTTCTCTGCAAAACTAGACTTTCTGTACATTTAATGTGCACAATTTACCGTTGAATTTACGCAGTTCTGGGTATTCAATTTATCTGCAAAATCCAAACAGTCCGTACATTTATTGTACACAATTTCCCGTTGAATTTACGCTGTTCTGGATTTTCAATTTATCTGCAACTCCAGATATTCCATACATATAATGTAAATAATTTCCCGTTGAATTTATATATCCCAAGATATTCAATTTCTCTGCCAATCCAGACATTCCGTACATATATAATGTACACAATTGTCGCTGAATTTACGAAATTTTGGATTTTCAATTTCTCCGCAAAACCAGACTTTCCGTACATTTAATGTACTCAATTTCCCTATGAATTTACTCAGTTTTGGATTTACAATTTATCTGCAAATCCAGACAGTCCGCACATTTATTGTACACAATTTTTCGTTGAATTTACGCAGTTCCGGATATTCAAATCCTCTTCAAATTCAGGCATTCCATACATATATAATATACACAACTTCGTGCTGAATTTACAAAATTTTGGATATTAAATTTCTCCGCAAAACCAGACATTCCATATATTTAATGTATACAATTTCCATTTGATTTTACACTGTTCTGGACTCCAGACTGTCCGTATAGTTAATGAACACTATTTCCCAATTAATTTACGCATTTCTGGATATTCAATTTCTCTGCAAATCTAGACATTCCGTATATATATAATATACAAAATTCTCGCTGAATTTACGAAATTTTGGATTTTCAATTTCTCTGTAAAACCAGACTTTCCGTACATTTAATGTACAATATTTCCCGTTGAATTTACGCAGTTCTGGGTATTCAATTTATCTGCAAATCCAAACGGTCCGTACATTTATTGTACCCAATTTCCCGTGGAATTACGCTGTTCTGGATTTTCAATTTATCTGCAAATCCAGATATTCCGTACATATAATGTAAATAATTTCCCATTGAATTTATATATCTCAAGATGCTTAATTTCTCTGCAAATCCAGACATTCCGTACATATATAATGTACACAATTCCCGCTGAATTTACGAAATTTTGGATTTTCAATTTCTCCACAAAACCATACTTTCTGTACATTTAATCTACACAATTTGCCGATGAATTTACTCCGTTCTCGATTTTTTTAATTTATCTGCAAATCTAGACAGTCCGTACATTTAATGTACCCAATTTCCCGTTGAATTTACGCAGTTCTAGAATTTCAATTTCTCCGCATATCCAGACATTCCACACATATATAATCTGCACAATTTCTCGATGAATTTACGAAATTTTGGATATTCAATTTCTCCACAAAACCAGACATTCCGTACATTTAATGTACACAATTTTTCGTGAAATTTACGCTGCTCTGAATTTTCAATTTCTCCACAAAACCAGACTTTCCGTACATTTAATGTACACAATTTCCCTATGAATTTACTCAGTTCTGGATTTACAATTTATCTGCAAATCCAGACAGTCCGCTCATTTATTGTACATAATTTTCCGTTGAATTTACGCAGTTCCGGATATTCAATTTCTCTTCAAATTCATACATTCCATACATATATAATATACACAACTTCGAGCTGAATTTACGAAATTTTGGATATTAAATTTCTTCGTAAAACCAGACATTCCACATATTTAATGTATACAGTTTCCATTTGATTTCACACAGTTCTGGATTTTCAATTTATCTACAAATCCAGTCAGTCCGTATAGTTAATGAACACTATTTCCCATTGAATTTACGCATTTCTGGATATTCAATTTCTCTGCATATCTAGACATTCCGTACATATATAGTATACACAATTCTCGCTGAATTTACGAAATTTTGGATTTTCAATTTCTCTGTAAAACCAGACTTTCCGTACATTTAATGTACACAATTTCCCGTTTAATTTACGCAGTTCTGGGTATTCAATTTATCCGCAAATCCAAACAGTCCGTACATTTTTTGTACACAATTTCCCGTGGAATTTATGCTGTTCTGGATTTTCAATTTATCTGCAAATGCAAACAGTCCGTACATATAATCTACATAATTTCCCGTTGAATTTATATATTTCAAGATTTTCAATTTCTCTGCAAATCCAGATATTCCGTACATATATAATGTACACATTTCTCGCTGAATTTACGAAATTTTGAATTTTTAATTTCTCCGCAAAACCAAATTTTCCGTACATTAAATGCACACAATTTCCCAATGAATTTACGCAGTTCTGGGTATTCAATTTATCTGCAAATCTAAACAGTCCGAACATTTATTGTACACAATTTCCCGTGGAATTTTCGCTGTTCTGGATTTTCAGTTTATATGCATATCCAGATATTCCGTACATATAATGTACATAATTTCCCGTTGAATTTATATATCTCAAGATATTCAATTTCTCTGCAAATCCAGACATTCCGTACATATATAATGTACACAATTCCTGCTGAATTTACGAAATTTGGGATTTTCAATTTCTCCGCAAAACCAGACTTTCCATACATTTAATGTACACAATTTCCCTATGAATTTACTCAGTTCCAGATATTGAATTTCTCTTCAAATTCAGACATTCCATACATATATAATATACACAACTTCGTGCTGAATTTACGAAATTTTGGATATTAAATTTCTCCGCAAAACCAGACATTCCATATATTTAATGTATACAATTTCCATTTGATTTTACACAGTTCTAGATTTTCAATTTATCTATAAATCCAGTCTGTCCGTATAGTTAATGAACACTATTTCCCATCGAATTTACACATTTCTGGAAATTCAATTTCGCTGCAAATCTAGACATTCCATACATATATAATGTACACAATTCTCGCTGAATTTACGAAATTTTGGATTTTCAATTTCTCTGCAAAACCAGACTTTCTGTACATTTAATGTACACAATTTACCGTTGAATTTACGCAGTTCTGGGTATTCAATTTATCTGCAAAATCCAAACAGTCCGTACATTTATTGTACACAATTTCCCGTTGAATTTACGCCGTTCTGGATTTTCAATTTATCTGCAACTCCAGATATTCCATACATATAATGTAAATAATTTCCCGTTGAATTTATATATCTCAAGATATTCAATTTCTCTGCCAATCCAGACATTCCGTACATATATAATGTACACAATTGTCGCTGAATTTACGAAATTTTGGATTTTCAATTTCTCCGCAAAACCAGACTTTCCGTACATTTAATGTACTCAATTTCCCTATGAATTTACTCAGTTTTGGATTTACAATTTATCTGCAAATCCAGACAGTCCGCACATTTATTGTACACAATTTTTCGTTGAATTTACGCAGTTCCGGATATTCAAATCCTCTTCAAATTCAGGCATTCCATACATATATAATATACACAACTTCGTGCTGAATTTACAAAATTTTGGATATTAAATTTCTCCGCAAAACCAGACATTCCATATATTTAATGTATACAATTTCCATTTGATTTTACACTGTTCTGGACTCCAGACTGTCCGTATAGTTAATGAACACTATTTCCCAATTAATTTACGCATTTCTGGATATTCAATTTCTCTGCAAATCTAGACATTCCGTATATATATAATGTACAAAATTCTCGCTGAATTTACGAAATTTTGGATTTTCAATTTCTCTGCAAAACCAGACTTTCCGTACATTTAATGTACAATATTTCCCGTTGAATTTACGCAGTTCTGGGTATTCAATTTATCTGCAAATCCAAACGGTCCGTACATTTATTGTACCCAATTTCCCGTGGAATTACGCTGTTCTGGATTTTCAATTTATCTGCAAATCCAGATATTCCGTACATATAATGTAAATAATTTCCCATTGAATTTATATATCTCAAGATGCTTAATTTCTCTGCAAATCCAGACATTCCGTACATATATAATGTACACAATTCCCGCTGAATTTACGAAATTTTGGATTTTCAATTTCTCCACAAAACCATACTTTCTGTACATTTAATCTACACAATTTGCCGATGAATTTACTCCGTTCTCGATTTTTTTAATTTATCTGCAAATCTAGACAGTCCGTACATTTAATGTACCCAATTTCCCGTTGAATTTACGCAGTTCTAGAATTTCAATTTCTCCGCATATCCAGACATTCCACACATATATAATCTGCACAATTTCTCGATGAATTTACGAAATTTTGGATATTCAATTTCTCCACAAAACCAGACATTCCGTACATTTAATGTACACAATTTTTCGTGAAATTTACGCTGCTCTGAATTTTCAATTTCTCCACAAAACCAGACTTTCCGTACATTTAATGTACACAATTTCCCTATGAATTTACTCAGTTCTGGATTTACAATTTATCTGCAAATCCAGACAGTCCGCTCATTTATTGTACATAATTTTCCGTTGAATTTACGCAGTTCCGGATATTCAATTTCTCTTCAAATTCATACATTCCATACATATATAATATACACAACTTCGAGCTGAATTTACGAAATTTTGGATATTAAATTTCTTCGTAAAACCAGACATTCCACATATTTAATGTATACAGTTTCCATTTGATTTCACACAGTTCTGGATTTTCAATTTATCTACAAATCCAGTCAGTCCGTATAGTTAATGAACACTATTTCCCATTGAATTTACGCATTTCTGGATATTCAATTTCTCTGCATATCTAGACATTCCGTACATATATAGTATACACAATTCTCGCTGAATTTACGAAATTTTGGATTTTCAATTTCTCTGTAAAACCAGACTTTCCGTACATTTAATGTACACAATTTCCCGTTTAATTTACGCAGTTCTGGGTATTCAATTTATCCGCAAATCCAAACAGTCCGTACATTTTTTGTACACAATTTCCCGTGGAATTTATGCTGTTCTGGATTTTCAATTTATCTGCAAATGCAAACAGTCCGTACATATAATCTACATAATTTCCCGTTGAATTTATATATTTCAAGATTTTCAATTTCTCTGCAAATCCAGATATTCCGTACATATATAATGTACACATTTCTCGCTGAATTTACGAAATTTTGAATTTTCAATTTCTCCGCAAAACCAAACTTTCCGTACATTAAATGCACACAATTTCCCAATGAATTTACGCAGTTCTGGGTATTCAATTTATCTGCAAATCTAAACAGTCCGAACATTTATTGTACACAATTTCCCGTGGAATTTTCGCTGTTCTGGATTTTCAGTTTATATGCATATCCAGATATTCCGTACATATAATGTACATAATTTCCCGTTGAATTTATATATCTCAAGATATTCAATTTCTCTGCAAATCCAGACATTCCGTACATATATAATGTACACAATTCCTGCTGAATTTACGAAATTTGGGATTTTCAATTTCTCCGCAAAACCAGACTTTCCATACATTTAATGTACACAATTTCCCTATGAATTTACTCAGTTCCAGATATTGAATTTCTCTTCAAATTCAGACATTCCATACATATATAATATACACAACTTCGTGCTGAATTTACGAAATTTTGGATATTAAATTTCTCCGCAAAACCAGACATTCCATATATTTAATGTATACAATTTCCATTTGATTTTACACAGTTCTAGATTTTCAATTTATCTATAAATCCAGTCTGTCCGTATAGTTAATGAACACTATTTCCCATCGAATTTACACATTTCTGGAAATTCAATTTCGCTGCAAATCTAGACATTCCATACATATATAATGTACACAATTCTCGCTGAATTTACGAAATTTTGGATTTTCAATTTCTCTGCAAAACCAGACTTTCTGTACATTTAATGTACACAATTTACCGTTGAATTTACGCAGTTCTGGGTATTCAATTTATCTGCAAAATCCAAACAGTCCGTACATTTATTGTACACAATTTCCCGTTGAATTTACGCCGTTCTGGATTTTCAATTTATCTGCAACTCCAGATATTCCATACATATAATGTAAATAATTTCCCGTTGAATTTATATATCTCAAGATATTCAATTTCTCTGCCAATCCAGACATTCCGTACATATATAATGTACACAATTGTCGCTGAATTTACGAAATTTTGGATTTTCAATTTCTCCGCAAAACCAGACTTTCCGTACATTTAATGTACTCAATTTCCCTATGAATTTACTCAGTTTTGGATTTACAATTTATCTGCAAATCCAGACAGTCCGCACATTTATTGTACACAATTTTTCGTTGAATTTACGCAGTTCCGGATATTCAAATCCTCTTCAAATTCAGGCATTCCATACATATATAATATACACAACTTCGTGCTGAATTTACAAAATTTTGGATATTAAATTTCTCCGCAAAACCAGACATTCCATATATTTAATGTATACAATTTCCATTTGATTTTACACTGTTCTGGACTCCAGACTGTCCGTATAGTTAATGAACACTATTTCCTAATTAATTTACGCATTTCTGGATATTCAATTTCTCTGCAAATCTAGACATTCCGTATATATATAATGTACACAATTCTCGCTGAATTTACGAAATTTTGGATTTTCAATTTCTCTGCAAAACCAGACTTTCCGTACATTTAATGTAGAATATTTCCCGTTGAATTTACGCAGTTCTGGGTATTCAATTTATCTGCAAATCCAAACGGTCCGTACATTTATTGTACACAATTTCCCGTGGAATTACGCTGTTCTGGATTTTCAATTTATCTGCAAATCCAGATATTCCGTACATATAATGTAAATAATTTCCCATTGAATTTATATATCTCAAGATGCTTAATTTCTCTGCAAATCCAGACATTCCGTACATATATAATGTACACAATTCCCGCTGAATTTACGAAATTTTGGATTTTCAATTTCTCCACAAAACCATACTTTCTGTACATTTAATCTACACAATTTGCCGATGAATTTACTCCGTTCTCGATTTTTTCAATTTATCTGCAAATCTAGACAGTCCGTACATTTAATGTACCCAATTTTCCGTTGAATTTACGCAGTTCTAGAATTTCAATTTCTCCGCATATCCAGACATTCCACACATATATAATCTGCACAATTTCTCGATGAATTTACGAAATTTTGGATATTAAATTTCTCCACAAAACCAAACATTCCGTACATTTAATGTACACAATTTCTCGTGAAATTTACGCTGTTCTGCTTTTTCACTTTATCTGCAAATCCAAACACTCCATACATATAATCTACATAATTTCCCGTTGAATTTATATATTTTAAGATTTTCAATTTCTCTGCAAATCCAGATATTCCGTACATATATAATGTACACAAAACTCGTTGAATTTACGAAATTTTGAATTTTCAATTTCTCCGCAAAACCAGATTTTTCGTACATTTAATGTACACAATTTCCCGTTGACTTTACGCAGTTCCGGGTATTCAATTTATCTGCAAATCCAAATAGTCCGTACATTTGTTGTACACAATTTCCCGTGGAATTTACACAGTTCTGGATTTTCAATTTATCTGCAAATCCAGATATTCCGTACATATAATGTACATAATTTCCCGTTGAATTTATATATTCCAAGATATTCAATTTCTCTGCAAATCCAGACATTCCGTACATATATAATGTACACAATTCCCGCTGAATTTACGAAATTTTGGATTTTCATTTTCTCCGCAAAACTAGACTTTCCGTACATTTAATATACACAATTTCCCTATGAATTTACTCAATTCTGGATTTGCAATTTATCTGCAAACCCAGACAGTCCGCACATTTGTTGTACACAATTTTCCGTTGAATTTACGCAGTTCCGGATATTCAATTTCTCTTCAAATTCAGACATTCCATACATATATAATATACACAACTTTGGGAAGAATTTACGAAATTTTGGATATTAAATTTCTTCGCAAAACCAGACATTCCATATATTGAATGTACACAATTTCCATTTGATTTTACACAGTTTTGGATTTTCAATTTATCTACAAATCCAGACTGTCCGTATAGTTAATGAACACTATTTCCCATTGACTTTACGCTTTTCTGGATATTCAATTTCTTTGCAAATTTAGACATTCCGTACATATATAATGTACATAATTCTCGCTGAATTTACGAAATTTTGGATTTTCAATTTCTCCGAAGAACCAGACTTTCCGTACATTTAATGTACACAATTTCCCGTTGAATTTACGCAGTTCTGGGTATTCAATTTATCTACAAATCCAAACAGTCCGTACATTTATTGAACACAATTTACCGTGGAATTTACGCTGTTCTGGATTTTCAATTTATCTGCAAATCCATATATTCCGTACATATATTGTAAATAATTTCCCGTTGAATTTATATATTTCAAGATATTCAATTTCTCTGCAAATCCAGACATTCCGTACAAATATAATGTACACAATTCCCGCAGAATTTCCGAAATTTTGGATTTTCAATTTCTCCGCAATACCAGACTTTCCGTATATTTAATGTACACAATTTCCCGTTGAATTTATGCAGTTCTGGGTATTCAATTTATCTGCAAATCCAAACAGTCCGTACATTTATTGTACACAATTTCCCGAGGAATTTACGCTGTTCTGGATTTTCAATTTATCTGCAAATCCAGATATTCCGTACATATAATGTACATAAATTCCCGTTGAATTTATATATTTCAAGATATTCAATTTCTCTGCAAATCTAGACATTCCGTACATATATAATGTACACAATTCCTGCTGAATTTACGAAATTTTGGATTTTCAATTTCTCCGCAAAACTAGACTTTCATTACATTTAATGTACACAATTTCCCTATGAATTTACTCAGTTCTGGATTTGCGATTTATCTGCAAATCCAGACAGTCCGCATATTTATTGTACACAATTTTCCATTGAATATACGTAGTTCCGGATATTCAATTTCTCTTCAAATTTAGACATTCCATACATATATAATATACACAACTTCGTGTTGAACTTACGAAATTTTGGATATTAAATCTCTTCGCAAAACCAGACATTCCATATATTTAATGTATAAAATTTCCAATTGATTTTACACAGTTCTGGATTTTCAATTTATCTACAAATCCATACTGTCCATATAGTTAATGAACACTATTTCCCATTGAATTTACGCGTTTCTGGAAATTCAATTTCTCTGCATATCTAGACATTCCGTACATATATAATGTACACAATTCCCGCTGAATTTACGAAATTTTAGATTTTCAATTTCTCCGCAAAACCAGACTTTCCGTACATTTAATGTAGGCAATTTCTCGATGAATTTACTCAGTTCTGGATTTTCAATTTATCTGCAAATCTAGACAGTCCGTACTTTTGATGTACACAATTTCCCGTGGAATTTACGCAGTTCTAGATTTTCAATTTCTCCGCATATCCAGACATTCCATACATATATAATGTACACAATTTCTCCACAAATCTAGACATTCCGTACATTTATAATGTACACAATTCCCGCGGAATTTACGAAATTTTGGATTTTCAATTTCTCCGCAAAAGCAAACTTTCCGTACATTTAATGTACACAATTTCCGTTGAATTTACGCAGTTCTGGGTATTTAATTTATCTGCAAATCCAAACAGTCCGTACATTTATTGTACACAATTTCCCGTTGAATTTATGCTGTTCTGGATATTCAATTTATCTGCAAATCCAGATATTCCGTACATATAATGTACATAATTTCCCGTTGAATTTATATATTTCAAGATATTCAATTTCTCTGTAAATACAGACATTCCGTACATATATAATGTACACAATTCCCGCTGAATTTACGAAATTTTAGATTTTCAATTTCTCCGCAAAACTAGACTTTCCGTACATTTAATGTACACAATTTCCCTGTGAATTTACTCAGTTCTGGAATTGCAATTTATTTGCAAATCCAGACAGTCCGCACATTTATTGTACACAATTTTCCGTTGAATTTACGCAGTTCCGGATATTCAATTTCTCCTCAAATTCAGAGATTCCATACATATATAACATACACAACTTCGTGCTGAATTTACAAAATTTTGGATATTATATTTCTTCGCAAAACCAGACTTTCCGTACATTTAATGTACACAATTTCTCGATGAATTTACTCAGTTCTGGATTTTCAATTTATCTGCAAATCTAGACTGTCCGTACTTTTAATGTACACAATTTCCCGTCGAATTTACGCAGTTCTAGATTTTCAATTTCTCCGCATATCCAGACATTCCATACATATATAATGTACACAATTTCTCGTTGAATTTACGAAATTTTGGATATTCAATTTCTCCACGAAACCAGACATTCCGTACATTTAATGTACACAATTTCTCGTGGAATTTACGCTGTTCTGGATTTTCAATTTATCTGCAAATCCAAACATTCCGTACATATAATGTAAAAAATTTCCCGTTGAATTTATATATTTGAAGATATTCAATTTCTCTGCAAATCCAGATATTCCGTACATATATAATGTACACAATTCCCGCTGAATTTACGGAATTCTGGATTTTCAATTTCTCTGCAAAACCAGACATTCCATATATTTAATGTATACAATTTCCATTTGATTTTACACAGTTCTGGATTTTCAATTTATCTACAAATCCATACTGTCCATATAGTTAATGAACACTATTTCCCATTGAATTTACGCGTTTCTGGAAATTCAATTTCTCTGCATATCTAGACATTCCGTACATATATAATGTACACAATTCCCGCTGAATTTACGAAATTTTAGATTTTCAATTTCTCCGCAAAACCAGACTTTCCGTACATTTAATGTAGGCAATTTCTCGATGAATTTACTCAGTTCTGGATTTTCAATTTATCTGCAAATCTAGACAGTCCGTACTTTTGATGTACACAATTTCCCGTGGAATTTACGCAGTTCTAGATTTTCAATTTCTCCGCATATCCAGACATTCCATACATATATAATGTACACAATTTCTCCACAAATCTAGACATTCCGTACATTTATAATGTACACAATTCCCGCGGAATTTACGAAATTTTGGATTTTCAATTTCTCCGCAATTCCAGACTTTCCGTATATTTAATGTACACAATTTCCCGTTGAATTTACGCAGTTCTGGGTATTTAATTTGTCTGCAAATCCAAACAGTCCGTACATTTATTGTACACAATTTCCCGTGAAATTTACGCTGTTCTGGATTTTCAATTTATCTGCAAATCCAGATATTCCGTACATATAATGTACATAAATTCCCGTTGAATTTATATATTTCAAGATATTCAATTTCTCTGCAAATCCAGACATTCCGAACATATATAATGTACACAATTCCCGCTGAATTTACGAAATTTTGGATTTTCAATTTCTCCGCAAAACTAGACTTTCATTACATTTAATGTACACAATTTCCCTATGAATTTACTCAGTTCTGGATTTGCAATTTATCTGCAAATCCAGACAGTCCGCACATTTATTGTACACAATTTTCCATTGAATATACACAGTTCCGGATATTCAATTTCTCTTCAAATTTAGACATTCCATACATATATAATATACACAACTTCGTGCTGAACTTACGAAATTTTGGATATTAAATTTCTTCGCAAAACCAGACATTCCATATATTTAATGTATAAAATTTCCAATTGATTTTACACAGTTCTGGATTTTCAATTTATCTACAAATCCATACTGTCCGTATAGTTAATGAACACTATTTCCCATTGAATTTACGCGTTTCTGGAAATTCAATTTCTCTGCATATCTAGACATTCCGTACATATATAATGTACACAATTCCCGCTGAATTTACGAAATTTTAGATTTTCAATTTCTCCGCAAAACCAGACTTTCCGTACATTTAATGTAGGCAATTTCTCGATGAATTTACTCAGTTCTGGATTTTCAATTTATTTGCAAATCTAGACAGTCCGTACTTTTGATGTACACAATTTCCCGTCGAATTTACGCAGTTCTAGATTTTCAATTTCTCCGCATATCCAGACATTCCATACATATATAATGTACACAATTTCTCCACAAATCCAGACATTCCGTACATTTATAATGTACACAATTCCCGCGGAATTTACGAAATTTTGGATTTTCAATTTCTCCGCAAAAGCAAACTTTCCGTACATTTAATGTACACAATTTCCGTTGAATTTACGCAGTTCTGGGTATTTAATTAACTGCAAATCCAAACAGTCCGTACATTTATTGTACACAATTTCCCGTTGAATTTACGCTGTTCTGGATATTCAATTTATCTGCAAATCCAGATATTCCGTACATATAATGTACATAATTTCCCGTTGAATTTATATATTTCAAGATATTCAATTTCTCTGTAAATACAGACATTCCGTACATATATAATGTACACAATTCCCGCTGAATTTACGAAATTTTAGATTTTCAATTTCTCCGCAAAACTAGACTTTCCGTACATTTAATGTACACAATTTTCCTGTGAATTTACTCAGTTCTGGAATTGCAATTTATTTACAAATCCAGACTGTCCGCACATTTATTGTACACAATTTTCCGTTGAATTTACGCAGTTCCGGATATTCAATTTCTCCTCAAATTCAGAGATTCCATACATATATAACATACACAACTTCGTGCTGAATTTACAAAATTTTGGATATTATATTTCTTCGCAAAACGAGACTTTCCGTACATTTAATGTACACAATTTCTCGATGAATTTACTCAGTTCTGGATTTTCAATTTATCTGCAAATCTAAACAGTCCGTACTTTTAATGTACACAATTTCCCGTCGAATTTACGCAGTTCTAGATTTTCAATTTCTCCGCATATCCAGACATTCCATACATATATAATGTACACAATTTCTCGTTGAATTTACGAAATTTTGGATATTCAATTTCTCCACGAAACCAGACATTCCGTACATTTAATGTACACAATTTCTCGTGGAATTTACGCTGTTCTGGATTTTCAATTTATCTGCAAATCCAAACATTCCGTACATATAATGTAAAAAATTTCCCGTTGAATTTATATATTTGAAGATATTCAATTTCTCTGCAAATCTAGATATTCCGTACATATATAATGTACACAATTCCCGCTGAATTTACGGAATTCTAGATTTTCAATTTCTCTGCAAAACCAGACATTCCATATATTTAATGTATACAATTTCCATTTGGTTTTACACAGTTCTGGATTTTCAATTTATCTACAAATCCAGGCTGTCCGTATAGTTAATGAACACTATTTCCCATTGAATTTACGCATTTCTGGATATTCAATTTCTCTACAAATCTAGACATTCCGTACATATATAATGTACACAATTCTCGCTGAATTTACAAAATTTTGGATTTTCAATTTCTCCGCAAAACCAGACTTTCCGTACATTTATTGTACACAATTTCCCGTTGAATTTACGCAGTTCTGGGTATTCAATTTATCTGCAAATCCAGATATTCCATACATATAATGTAATAATTTCCCGTTGAATTCGCATATCTCCTGATATTCAATTTCTCTGCAAATCCAGACGTTCCGTACATATATAATGTACACAATTCTCGCTGAATTTACAAAATTTTGGATTTTCAATTTCTCCGCAATTCCAGACTTTCCGTATATTTAATGTACACAATTTCCCGTTGAATTTACGCAGTTCTGGGTATTCAATTTATCTGCAAATCCAAACGGTCCGTACATTTATTGTACACAATTTCCCGTGGAATTTACGCTGTTCTGGATTTTTAATTTATCTGCAAATCCAGATATTCCGTACATATAATGTACATAAATTCCCGTTGAATTTATATATTTCAAGATATTCAATTTCTCTGCAAATCCAGACATTCCGTACATATATAATGTACACAATTCCCGCTGAATTTACGAAATTTTGGATTTTCAATTTCTCCGCAAAACTAGACTTTCATTACATTTAATGTACACAATTTCCCTATGAATTTACTCAGTTCTGGATTTGCAATTTATCTGCAAATCCAGACAGTCCGCACATTTATTGTACACAATTTTTCGTTGAATATGCGCAGTTCCGGATATTCAATTTCTCTTCAAATTCAGACATTCCATACATATATAATATACACAACTTCGTGCTGAACTTACGAAATTTGGGATATTAAATTTCTTCGCAAAACCAGACGTTCCATATATTTAATGTATACAATTTCCATTTTTTTTTTTTTGGAGAAACTATACAATTTCCATTTGATTTTACACAGTTCTGGATTTTCAATTTATCTATAAATCCAGACTGTCCGTATAGTTAATGAACACTATTTCCCGTTGAACTGACGCAGTTCTGGGTATTCAATTTATCTGCAAATCCAAACAGTCCGTACATTTATTGAACACAATTTCCCGTGGAATTTACGCTGTTCTGGATTTTCAATTTATCTACAAATCCAGATATTCCGTACATATAATGTACATAATTTCCCGTTGAATTTATATATTTCAAGATTTTCAATTTCTCTGCAAATCCAGACATTCCGTGCATGTATAATGTACACAATTTCCTCTGAATTTATGAAATTTTGGATTTTCGATTCCTCAGCAAAACTAGACTTTTCGTACATTTAATGTACACAATTTCCATATGAATTTATTCAGTTCTGGATTTGCAATTTATCTGCAAATCCAGACAGTCCGCACAGTTATTGTACACAATTTTCCGCTGAATTTACGCAGTTCCGGAAGTTCAATTTCTCCTCAAATTCAGACATTCCATACATATATAATATACAGAACTTCGTGCTGAATTTACGAAATTTTGGATATTAAATTTCTTCGCAAAACCAGACATTCCATATATTTAATGTATACAATTTCCATTTGATTTTGCACAGTTCTGGATTTTCAATTTATCAACAAATCCAGACTGTCCGTATATTTAATAAACACTATTTCCCATTGAATTTACGTGTTTCTGGATTTTCAATTTCTCTGCATATCTAGACATTCCGTACTTATATAATGTACACAAATCTCGCTGAATTTACGAAATCTTGGATTTTGAATTTCTCCGCAAAACCAGACTTTCCTTACATTTAGTGTACACAATTTCTCGATGAATTTACTCAGTTCTGGATTTTCAATTTATCTGCAAATCTAGACAGTCCGTACTTTTAATGTACACAATTTCCCGTCGAATTTACGCAGTTCCGGATTTTCAATTTCTCCGCATATCCAGACATTCCATACATATATAATGTACACAATTTCTCGTTGAATTTACGAAATTTTGGATATTCAATTTCTCCACAAAACCAGACATTCCGTACATTTAATGTACACAATTTTTCGTGGAATTTACGCTTTTCTGGAGTTTCAATTTATCTGCAAATCCAAACATTCCGTACATATAATGTAAAAAATTTCCCGTTGAATTTATATATTTCAAGACATTCAATTTCTCTACAAATCCAGATATTCCGTACATATATAATGTGCACAATTCCCGCTGAATTTACGAAATTTTGGATTTTCAATTTCTCCTTAAAACCAGACTTTCCGTACATTTAATGTACACAATTTCCCGGTAAATTTACTTAGTTCTGGATTTTCAATTTATCTGCAAATCTTGACAGTCCGTACATTTAATGTACACAATTTCCCGTTGAATTTACGCAGTTCTAGATTTTTAATTTCTCTACAAATCTAGACATTCCGTACATATATAATGTACACCAATCTCGCTGAATTTACTAAATTTTGAATTTTCAATTTCTCCGAAAAACCAGACTTTCCGTACATTTAATGTACACAATTTCCTGTTGAATTTACGCATTTCTGGGTATTCAATTTATCTGCAAATCCAAATTGTCCGTACATTTATTGTACACAATTTCCCATGGAATTTACGCTGTTCTGGATTTTCAATTTATCTGCAAATCCAGATATTCCGTACATATAATGTAAATAATTTCCCGTAGAATTTATATATCTCGTTATATTCAATTTCTCTGCAAATCCAGACGTTCCGTACATATATAATGTACACAATTCCCGCTGAATTTACGAAATTTTGGATTTTCAATTTCTACACAAAAACAGACTTTCCGTACATTTAATGTACACATATTCCCTATGAATTTACTCAGTTCTGGTTTTACAATTTATCTGCAAATCCAGACAGTCCGCACATTTAATGTACACAATTTTCCGTAGAATTTACGCAGTTCCGGATATTCAATTTCTCTTCAAATTCATACATTCCATACATATATAATATACACAACTTTGAGCTGAATTTACGAAATTTTGGATATTCAATTTCTCCACAGAACCAGACATTCTGTACATTTAATGTACACAATTTCTCGTGGAATTTACGCTGTTCAGGATTTTCAATTTATCTGCAAATCCAAACATTCCGTACATATAATGTACATAATTTTCCGTTGAATTTATATATTTCAAGATATTCAATTTCTCTGCAAATCCAGATATTCTGTACATATATAATGTACACAATTCCCGCTGAATTTACGAAATTTTGGATTTTCAATTTCTCCTTCAAACCAGACTTTCCGTACATTTAATGTACACAATTTCCCGATAAATTTACTCAGTTCTGGATTTTCAATTCATCTGCAAATCTAGACAGTCCGTACATTTAATGTACACAATTTCCCGTTGAATTTACGCAGTTCTAGATTTTCAATTTCTCTGCAAATCTAGACATTCCGTACATATATAATGTACACAATTCTCGCTGAATTTATGAAATTTTGAATTTTCAATTTCTCCGCAAAATCAGACTTTCCGTACATTTAATGTACGCAATTTCCCGTTGAACTGACGCAGTTCTGGGTATTCAATTTATCTGCAAATCCAAAAAGTCCGTACATTTATTGTACACAATTTCCCGTGGAATTTACGCTGTTCAGGATTTTCAATTTATCTCCAAATCCAGATATTCCGTACATATAATGTAAATAATTTCCCGTTGAATTTATATATTTCAAGATATTCAATTTCTTTGCAAATCCAGACATTCCGTACATATATAATGTACGCAATTCCCGTGGAATTTACGAAATTTTGGATTTTAAATTTCTCCGCCAAACCAGACTTTCCGTACATTTAATGTACACAATTTCCCGTTGAATTTACGCAGTTCTAGGTATTCAATTTATCTGCAAATCGAAACAGTCCGTACATTTATTGTACACAATTTCCCGTGGAATTTACGCTGTTCTGGATATTCAATTTATCTTCAAATCCAGATATTTCGTGCATATAATGTACATAATTTCCCGCTGTATTTATATATTTCAAGATATTCAATTTCTCTGCAAATCCAGACATTCCGTACATATATAATGTACACAATTCCCGCTGAATTTATGGAATTTTGGATTTTCAATTTCTCCGCAAAATCAGACTTTCCGTACATTTATTGTACACAATTTCCCGTTGAATTTACGCAGTTCTGGGTATTCAATTTATCTGCAAATCCAAACATTCCGTACATTTATTGTACACAATTTCCCATGGAATTTACGCTGTTCTGGATTTTCAATTTATCTGCAAATCCAAATATTCCGTACATATAATGTAAATAATTTCCCGTTGAATTTATATATCTCATGATATTCAATTTCTCTGCAAATCCAGACATTCCGTACATATATAATGTACACAATTCCCGCTGAATTTACGAAATTTTGGATTTTCAATTCCTCCGCAAAAACAGACTTTCCGTACATTTAATGTACACAATTTCCCTATGAATTTACACTGTTCTGGATTGACAATTTATCTGCAAATCCAGATAGTCCGCACATTTATTGTACACAATTTTCCGTTGATTTTACGCAGTTCCGGATATTCAATTTCTCTTCAAATTCATACATTCCGTACATATATAATATACACAACTTCGAGCTGAATTTACGAAATTTTGGATATTAAATTTCTTCGCAAAACCAGACATTCCATATATTTAATGTATACAATTTCCATTTGATTTTACACAATTCTGAATTTTCAATTTACCTACAAATCCAGCTTGTCCGTATAGTTAATGAACACTATTTCCCATTGAATTTATGCATTTTTGGATATTCAATTTCTCTGCAAATCTAGACATTCCGTACATATATAATGTACACAATTCCCGCTGAATTTACGAAATTTTGGATGTTCAATTTCTCCGCAAAACCAAACTTTCCATACATTGAATGTACAGAATTTCCCGATTAATTTACTCCGTTCTGGATTTTCAATTTATCTGCAAATCTAGACAGTCCGTACATTTAATGTACACAATTTCCCGTTCAATTTACGCAATTCTAGATTTTCAATTTCTCCGCATATCCAGACATTCCATACATATATAATGTTTTCAATTTCTCGTTGAATTTACGAAATTTTGGATATTCAATTTCTCCACAAAACCAGACATTCCGTACATTTAATGTATACAATTTCTCATGGAATTTACGCTGTTCAGGATTTTCAATTTATCTGCAAATCGAAACATTCCGTACATATAATGTAAAAAATTTCCCGTTGAATTAATATATTTCAAGATATTTAATTCCTCTGCAAATCCAGATATTCTGTACATATATAATGTACACAATTCCCACTGAATTTACGGAATTTTGGATTTTCAATTTCTCCGCAAAACCAGACTTTCCGGACCTTTAATGTACACAATTTCCCGTTGAATTTACGCAGTTCTGGGTATTTAATTTATCTACAAATCCAAACAGTCCGTACATTTATTGTACACAATTTCCCGTGGAATTTACGCTGTTCTGGATTTTCAATTTATCCGTAAATCCAGATATTCCGTACATATAATGTAAATAATTTCCCGCTGAATTTATATATTTCAAGATATTCAATTTCTCTGCAAATCCAGACATTCCGTGCATATATAATGTGCACAATTCCCACTGAATTTACGAAATTTTGGATTTTCAATTCCTTGGCAAAACTAGACTTTCCGTACATTTAGTGTACACAATTTCCCTATGAATTTACTCAGTTCTGGATTTGCAATTTATCTGCAAATCCAGACAGTCCGCACATTTATTGTACACAATTTTCCGTTGAATTTACGCAGTTTCGGATATTCAATTTCTCCTCAAATTCAGAGATTCCATACATATATAATACACAAAACTTCGGGCTGAATTTACGAAATTTTGGATATTAAATTTCTTCGCAAAACCTGACATTCCATATATTTAATTTGTACAATTTCCATTTGATTTTACACAGTTCTAAATTTTCAATTTATCTACAAATCCAGTTTGTCCGTATAGTTAATGAACACTATTTCCCATTCAATTTACGCAATTCTAGATAGTCAATTTCTTTGCAAATCTAGACATTCCGCACATATATAATGTACACAATTCCCGCTGAATTTACGAAATTTTGGATTTTCAATTTCTCTGCAAAACCAAACTTCCCGTACATTTAATGTACAGAATTTCCCGATTAATTTATTCCGTTCTGGATTTTCAATTTATCTGCAAATCTAGACAGTCCGTACATTTAATGTACACAATTTCCCGTTGAATTTACGCAATTCTAGATTTTCAATTTCTTCGCATATCTAGACATTCCATACATATATAATGTTTACAATTTCTCGTTGAATTTACGAAATTTTGGATATTCAATTTCTCCACAAAACCAGACATTCCGTAAATTTAATGTACACAATTTCTCGTGGAATTTGTGCTGTTCTGGATTTTCAATTTATCTGCAAATCCAAACATTCCGTACATATAATATACATATTTTCCCGTTGAATTTATATTTTTCAAGATATTCAATTTCTCTACAAAACCAGATATTCCGTACATATATAATGTACACAATTCCCGCTGAATTTACGAAATTTTGGATTTTCAATTTCTCCTTCAAACCAGACTTTCCGTACATTTAATGTACACGATTTCCCTATAAATTTACTCAGTTCTGGATTTTCAATTTATCTGCAAATCTAGACAGTCCGTACATTTAATGTACACAATTTCTCGTTGAATTTATGCTGTTCTAGATTTTCAATTTCTCTGCAAATCTAGACATTCCGTACATATATACTGTACACAATTCTCGCTGAATTTACGAAATTTTGAATTTTCAATTTCTCAGCAAAACCAGACTTTCCGTACATTTAATGCACACAATTTCCCGTTGAATTGATGCAGTTCTGGGTATTCAATTTATATGCAAATCCAAACAGTCCGTACATTTATTGTACACAATTTCCCGTGGAATTTACGCTATTCTGGATTTTCAATTTATCTGCAAATCCAGATATTCCGTTCATATAATGTAAATAATTTCCCGTTGAATTTATATATTTCAAGATATTCAATTTCTTTGCAAATCCAAACGTTCCGTACATATATAATGTACACAATTCCCGCGGAATTTACAAAATTTTGGATTTTCAATTTCTCCGCAAAACCAGACTTCCCGTACCTTTAATGTACCCAATTTCCCGTTGAATTTATGCAGTTCTGGGTATTTAATTTATCTGCAAATCTAGATATTCCGTACATAAAATGTACATAATTTCCCGTTGAATTTATATATTTCAAGATATTCAATTTCTCTGCAAATCCAGACATTCCGTGCATATATAATGTGCACAATTCCCGCTGAATTTTTGAAATTTTGTATTTTCAATTCCTCAGCAAAACTAGACTTTCCATACATTTAGTGTACACAATTTCCCTATGAATTTACTCAGTTCTGGATTTGCAATTTATCTGCAAATACAGACAGTCCGCACATTTATTGTACACAATTTTCCGTTGAATTTACGCAGTTCCGGATATTCAATTTCTCCTCAAATTCAGAGATTCCATACATATATAATACACAGAACTTCGGGCTGAATTTACGAAATTTTGGATATTAAATTTCTTCGCAAACCTTGACATTCCATATATTTAATGTGTACAATTTCCATTTGATTTTACACAGTTCTAAATTTTCAATTTATCTACAAATCCAGTCTGTCCGTATAGTTAATGAACACTATTTCCCATTCAATTTACGCAATTCTGGATAGTCAATTTCTTTGCAAATCTACACATTCTGTACGTATATAATGTACACAATTCTCGCTGAATTTACGAAATTTTGGATTTTCAATTTCTCTGCAAAACCAAACTTTCCGTACATTTAATGTACAGAATTTCCCGATTAGTTTACTCCATTCTGGATTTTCAATTTATCTGCAAATCTAGACAGTCCGTACATTTAATGTACACAATTTCCCGTTGAATTTACGCAATTCTAGATTTTCAATTTCTCCGCATATCCAGACATTCCATACATATATAATGTTTACAATTTCTCGTTGAATTTACGAAATTTTGGATATTCAATTTCTCCACAAAACCAGACATTCCGTACATTTAATGTACACAATTTCTCGTGGAATTTGTGCTGTTCTGGATTTTCAATTTATCTGCAAATCCAAACATTCCGTACATATAATGTACATATTTTCCCGTTGAATTCATATATTTCAAGATATTCAATTTCTCTGCAAAACCAGATATTCCGCACATATATAATGTACGCAATTCCCGCTGAATTTACGAAATTTTGGGTTTTCAATTTCTCCTTCAAACCAGACTTTCCGTACATTTAATGTACACAATTTCCCTATAAATTTACTCAGTTTTGGATTTTCAATTTATCTCCAAATCTAGACAGTCCGTACGTTCAATGTACACAATTTCCCGTTGAATTTACGCTGTTCTAGATTTTCAATTTCTCTGCAAATCTAGACATTCCGTACATATATAATGTAGACAATTCTCGCTGAATTTACGAAAGTTTGAATTTTCAAATTCTCTGCAAAACCAGACTTTCCGTACATTTAATGCACACAATTTCCCGTTGAATTGACGTAGTCCTGGGTATTCAATTTATATGCAAATCCAAACAGTCCGTACATTTATCGTACACAATTTCCCGTGGAATTTATGCTGTTCTGGACTTTCAATTTATCTGCAAATCTAGATATTCCGTACATATAATGTAAATAATTTCCTGTTGAATTTATATATTTCAAGATATTCAATTTCTTTGCAAATCCAGACATTCCGTACATATATAATGTGCACAATTCCCGTGGAATTTATGAAATTTTGGATTTTAAATTTCTACGCCAAACCAGACTTTCCGTACATTTAATGTACACAATTTCCCGTTGAATTTACGCAGTTCTAGGTATTCAATTTATCTGCAAATCCAAACAGTCCGTACATTTATTGTACACAATTTCCCGTGGAATTTACGCTGTTCTGGATATTCAATTTATCTTCAAATCCAGATATTCCGTACATATAATGTATATAATTTCCCGCTGTATTTATATATTTCAAGATATTCAATTTCTCTGCAAATCCAGACATTCCGTACATATATAATGTACACAATTCCCGCTGAATTTACGGAATTTTGGATTTTCAATTTCTCCGCAAAATCAGACTTTCCGTACATTTATTGTACACAATTTCCCGTTGAATTTACGCAGTTCTGGGTATTCAATTTATCTGCAAATCCAAACATTCCGTACATTTATTGTACACAATTTCCCATGGAATTTACGCTGTTCTGGATTTTCAATTTATCTGCAAATCCAAATATTCCGTACATATAATGTAAATAATTTCCCGTTGAATTTATATATCTCATGATATTCAATTTCTCTGCAAATCCAGACATTCCGTACATATATAATGTACACAATTCCCGCTGAATTTATGAAATTTTGGATTTTCAATTCCTCTGCAAAAACAGACTTTCCGTACATTTAATGTACACAATTTCCCTATGAATTTACACTGTTCTGGATTGACAATTTATCTGCAAATCCAGATAGTCCGCACATTTATTGTACACAATTTTCCGTTGATTTTACGCAGTTCCGGATATTCAATTTCTCTTCAAATTCATACATTCTGTACATATATAATATACACAACTTCGAGCTGAATTTACGAAATTTTGGATATTAAATTTCTTCGCGAAACCAGTCATTCCATATTTAATGTATACAATTTCCATTTGATTTTACACAATTCTGAATTTTCAATTTACCTACAAATCCAGCCTGTCCGTATAGTTAATGGACACTATTTCCCATTGAATTTATGCATTTTTGGATATTCA
Source organism: Quercus berberidifolia (assembly GCA_028535905.1). Taxonomy (NCBI): domain Eukaryota; kingdom Viridiplantae; phylum Streptophyta; class Magnoliopsida; order Fagales; family Fagaceae; genus Quercus; species Quercus berberidifolia. The sequence goes on from JAPQVW010000003.1 coordinate 54,006,320, forward strand.
ATTTCTCTGCAAATCTAGACATTTCCGTACATATATAATGTACACAATTCCCGCTGAATTTACGAAATTTTGGATGTTCAATTTCTCCGCAAAACCAAACTTTCCATACATTTAATGTACAGAATTTCCCGATTAATTTACTCCGTTCTGGATTTTCAATTTATCTGCAAATCTAGACAGTCCGTACATTTAATGTACACAATTTCCCGTTCAATTTACGCAATTCTAGATTTTCAATTTCTCCGCATATCCAGACATTCAATACATATATAATGTTTTCAATTTCTCGTTGAATTTACGAAATTTTGAATATTCAATTTCTCCACAAAACCAGACATTCCGTACATTTAATGTACACAATTTCTCGTGGAATTTGTGTTGTTCTGGATTTTCAATTTATATGCAAATCCAAACATTCCGTACTTATAATATACATAATTTCCTGTTGAATTTATATATTTCAAGATATTCAATTTCCCTGCAAAACCAGATATTCCGTACATATATAATGTACACAATTCCCGCTGAATTTACGAAATTTTGGATTTTCAATTTCTCCTTCAAACCAGACTTTCCTTACATTAACGTACACAATTTCCCTATAAATTATTTCAGTTCTGGATTTTCAATTTATCTGCAAATCTAGACAGTCCGTACATTTAATGTACACAATTTCTCGTTGAATTTACGAAATTTTGGATATTCAATTTCTCCACAAAACCAGACATTCCGTACATTTAATGTACACAATTTTTCGTGGAATTTACGCTGTTCTGGATTTTCAATTTATCTGCAAATCCAAACATTCCGTACATATAATGTAAAAAATTTCCCTTTGAATTTATATATTTCAAGACATTCAATTTCTCCGCAAATCAAGATATTCCGTACATATATAATGTACACAATTCCCGCTGAATTTACGAAATTTTGGATTTTCAATTTCTCCTTAAAACCAGACTTTCCGTACATTTAATGTACACAATTTCCTGATAAATTTACTCAGTTCTAGATTTTCAATTTATCTGCAAATCTTGACAGCCTGTACATTTAATGTACACAATTTCCCGTTGAATTTACGCAGTTATAGATTTTCAATTTCTCTTCAAATTCATACATTCCGTACATATATAATATACACAATTGTCGCTGAATTTACGAAATTTTGAATTTTCAATTTCTCCGCAAAACCAGACTTTCCGTACATTTAATGTACACACTTTCCCTATAAATTTACACAGTTCTGGATTTGCAATTTATCTGCAAATCTAGACAGTCCGCACATTTATTGTACACAATTTTCCGTTGAATTTACGCAGTTCCGGATTTGTAAGTTATCTGCAAATCTAAACAGTCCGTACTTTTAATGTACACAATTTCACGTCGAATTTACGCAGTTCTAGATTTTCAATTTCTCCGCATATCTAGACATTCCATACATATATAATGTACACAATTTCTCGTTGAATTTACGAAATTTTGGATATTCAATTTCTCCACAAAATCAGACATTCCGAACATTTAATGTATACAATTTCTCATGGAATTTACGCTGTTCTGGATTTTCAATTTATCTGCAAATCGAAACATTCCGTACATATAATGTAAAAAATTTCCCGTTGAATTAATATATTTCAAGATATTTAATTCCTCTGCAAATCCAGATATTCTGTACATATATAATGTACACAATTCCCACTGAATTTACGGAATTTTGGATTTTCAATTTCTCCGCAAAACCAGACTTTCCGGACATTTAATGTACACAATTTCCCGATGAATTTACTCCGTTCTGGATTATCAATTTATCTGCAAATCTAGACAGCCTGTACATTTAATGTACACAATTTCCCGTTGAATTTACGCAGTTCTAGATTTTCAATTTCTCCGCATGTCCAGACATTCCATACATATATAATGTACACAATTTCTGGTTGAATTTACGAAATTTTGGATATTCAATTTCTCCACAGAACCAGACATTCCGTACATTTAATGTACACAATTTCTCGTGGAATTTAAGCTGTTCTGGATTTTCAATTTATCTGCAAATCCAAACATTCCGTACATATAATGTACATAATTTTCCGTTGAATTTATATATTTCAAGATATTCAATTTCTCTGGCAATCCAGACATTCCGTACATATATAATGTACACAATTCCCGCGGAATTTACGAAATTTTGGATTTTCAATTTCTCCGCAAAACCAGACTTTCCGTACCTTTAATGTACACAATTTCCCATTGAATTTACGCAGTTCTGGGTATTCAATTTATCTGCAAAATCAAACAGTCCGTACATTTATTGTACACAATTTCCCGTGGAATTTACGCTGTTCTGGATTTTCAATTTATCTGCAAACCCAGATATTCCGTACATATAATGTAAATAATTTCCCGTTGAATTTATATATTTCAAGATATTCAATTTCTCTGCAAATCCAGACATTCCGTACATATATAATGTAAACAATTCCCGCGGAATTTACGAAATTTTGGATTTTCAATTTCTCCGCAAAACCAGACTTTCCGTACCTTTAATGTACACAATTTCCCGTTGAATTTACGTAGTTCTGGGTATTCAATTTATCTGCAAATCCAAACAGTCCGTACATTTATTGTACACAATTTCCCGTGGAATTTACGCTGTTCTGGATTTTCAATTTATCCGTAAATCCAGATATTCCGTACGTATAATGTACATAATTTCCAGCTGAATTTATATATTTCAAGATATTCAATTTCTCGGCAAATCCAGACATTCCGTGCATATATAATGTGCACAATTTCCGCTGAATTTACGAAATTTTGGATTTTCAATTCCTCGGCAAAACTAGACTTTCCGTGCATTTAGTGTACACAATTTCCCTATGAATTTACTCAGTTCTGGATTTGCAATTTATCTGCAAATCCAGACAGTCCGCACATTTATTGTACACAATTTTCCGTTGAATTTACGCAGTTTCGGATATTCAATTTCTCCTCAAATTCAGAGATTCCATACATATATAATACACAGAACTTCGGGATGAATTTACGAAATTTTGGATATTAAATTTCTTCGCAAAACTTGACATTCCATATATTTAATTTGTACAATTTCCATTTGATTTTACACAGTTGTAAATTTTCAATTTATCTACAAATCCAATCTGTCCGTATAGTTAATGAACACTATTTCCCATTCAATTTACGCAATTCTAGATAGTCAATTTCTTTGCAAATGTAGACATTCCGCACATATATAATGTATACAATTCCCGCTGAATTTACGAAATTTTGGATTTTCAATTTCTCTGCAAAACCAAACTTCCCGTACATTTAATGTACAGAATTTCCCGATTAATTTATTCCGTTCTGGATTTTCAATTTATCTGCAAATCTAGACAGTCCGTACATTTAATGTACACAATTTCCTGTTGAATTTACGCAATTCTAGATTTTCAATTTTTCGCATATCCAGACATTCCATACATATATAATGTTTACAATTTCTCGTTGAATTTACGAAATTTTGGATATTCAATTTCTCCACAAAACCAGACATTCCGTTCATTTAATGTACACAATTTCTCGTGGAATTTGTGCTGTTCTGGATTTTCAATTTATCTGCAAATCCAAACATTCCGTACATATAATGTACATATTTTCCCGTTGAATTTATATATTTCAAGATATTCAATTTCTCTGCAAAACCAGATATTCCGTACATATATAATGTACACAATTCCCGCTGAATTTACGAAATTTTGGGTTTTCAATTTCTCCTTCAAACCAGACTTTCCGTACATTTAATGTACACAATTTCCCTATAAATTTACTCAGTTCTGGATTTTCAATTTATCTGCAAATCTAGACAGTCCGTACATTTAATGTACACAATTTCCCGTTGAATTTACGCTGTTCTAGATTTTCAATTTCTCTGCAAATCTAGACATTCCGTACATATATAATGTACACAATTCTCGCTGAATTTACGAAATTTTGAATTTTCAATTTCTCAGCAAAACCAGACTTTCCGTACATTTAATGCACACAATTTCCCGTTGAATTGACGCAGTTCTGGGTATTCAATTTATATGCAAATCCAAACAGTCCGTACATTTATTGTACACAATTTCCCGTGAAATTTACGCTGTTCTGGATTTTCAATTTATCTGCAAATCCAGATATTCCGTACATATAATGTAAACAATTTCAGTGGAATTTACGAAATTTTGGATTTTCAATTTCTCCGCAAAGCCAGACTTCCCGTACCTTTAATGTACACAATTTCCCGTTGAATTTACGCAGTTCTAGGTATTCAATTTATCTGCAAATCCAACCATTCCGTACATATAATGTACATATTTTCCCGTTGAATTCATATATTTCAAGATATTCAATTTCTCTGCAAAACCAGATATTCCGCACATATATAATGTACGCAATTCCCGCTGAATTTACGAAATTTTGGGTTTTCAATTTCTCCTTCAAACCAGACTTTCCGTACATTTAATGTACACAATTTCCCTATAAATTTACTTAGTTCTGGATTTTCAATTTATCTGCAAATCTAGACAGTCCGTACGTTCAATGTACACAATTTCCCGTTGAATTTACGCTGTTCTAGATTTTCAATTTCTCTGCAAATCTAGACATTCCGTACATATATAATGTAGACAATTCTCGCTGAATTTACGAAAGTTTCAATTTTCAAATTCTCAGCAAAACCAGACTTTCCGTACATTTAATGCACACAATTTCCCGTTGAATTGACGTAGTCCTGGGTATTCAATTTATATGCAAATCCAAACAGTCCGTATATTTATTGTACACAATTTCCCGTGGAATTTACGCTGTTCTGGATTTTCAATTTATCTGCAAATCTAGATATTCCGTACATATAATGTAAATAATTTTCCGTTGAATTTATATATTTCAAGATATTCAATTTCTTTGCAAATCCAGACATTCCGTACATATATAATGTACACAATTCCCGCGGAATTTACGAAATTTTGGATTTTCAATTTCTCCGCAAAGCCAGACTTTCCGTACTTTTAATGTACACAATTTCCCGTTGAATTTACGCTGTTCTGGGTATTCAATTTATCTGCAAATCCAAACAGTCCGTACATTTATTGTACACAATTTCCCGTGGAATTTACACTGTTCTGGATTTTCAATTTATCTGCAAATCCAGATATTCCGTACATATAATGTACATAATTTCCCGTTGAATTTATAGATTTTAAGATATTCAATTTCTCTGCATATCTAGACATTCCGTACTTATATAATGTACACAATTCTCGCTGAATTTACGAAATTTTGGATTTTCAATTTCTCCGCAAAACCAGACTTTCCGTACATTTAATGTACACAATTTCCCAATGACTTTACTCAGTTCGGGATTTGCAATTTATCTGCAAATCTAGAAAGCCCGTACTTTTAACGTACACAATTTGCCGTCGAATTTACGCAGTTCTAGATTTTCAATTTCTCCGCATATCTAAACATTCCATACATATATAATGTACACAATTTCTCGTTGAATTGACGAAATTTTGGATATTCCATTTCTCCACAAAACCAGACATTCCGTACATTTAATGTACACAATTTCTCGTGGAATTTACGCTGTTCTGGATTTTCAATTTATCTGCAAATCCATATATTCCGTACATATAATGAAAAAAATTTCCCGTTGAATTAATATATTTCAAGATATTCAATTCCTTTGCAAATCCAGATATTCTGTACATGTATAATGTACACAATTACCGCTGAATTTACGGAATTTTGGATTTTCAATTTCTCCGCAAAACCAGACTTTCCGTACTTTTAATGTACAGAATTTCCCTATGAATTTACTCAGTTCTGGATTTATAATTTATCTGCAAATCCAGACAGTTCGCACATTTAATGTATACAATTTTCCGTTGAATTTACGCAGTTCCAGATATTCAATTTCTCTTCAAATTCAGACATTCCATGCATATATAATACACACAACTTCGTGCTGAATTTACAAAATTTTGCATATTAAATTTCTCCGCAAAACCAGACATTCCATATATTTAATGTATACAATTTCCATTTGATTTTACACAGTTCTAGATTTTCAATTTATCTACAAATCCAGACTGTCCGTATAGTTAATGAACACAATTTGCCATTGAATTTACGCATTTCTGGATATTCAATTTCTCTGCAAATCTAGACATTCCGTACATATATAATGTACACAATTCTCGCTGAATTTACGAAATTTTGGATTTTCAATTTCTCCATAAAACCAAACTTTCCGGACATTTAATGTACACAATTTCCCGAGGAATTTACTCCGTTCTGGATTTTCAATTTATCTGCAAATCTAGACAGTCCGTACATTGAATGTACACAATTTCCCGTTGAATTTACACAGTTCTAGATTTTCAATTTCTCCGCATATCCAAACATTCCATACATATATAATGTACACAATTTCTCGTTGAATTTACGAAAGTTTGGATATTCAATTTCTCCACAAAACCAGACATTCCGTACATTTAATATACACAATTTTTCGTGGAATTTACGTTGTTCTGGATTTTCAATTTATCTGCAAATCCATACATTCCGTACAGATAATGTAAAAAATTTCCCGATGAATTTATATACTTTAAGACATTCAATAACTCTGCAAATCCAGATATTCCGTACATATATAATGTACACAATTCCCGCTGAATTTACTAAATTTTGGATTTCCAATTTCTCCTTAAAACCAGACTTTTCGTACATTTAATGTACACAATTTCCCGATAAATTTACTCAGTTCTGGATTTTCAATTTATCTGCAAATTTTGACAGTCCGTACATTTAATGTACACAATTTCACGTAGAATTTACGCAGTTCTAGATTTTCAATTTCTCTGCAAATCTAGACATTCCGTACATATATAATGTACACAATTTTCGCTGAATTTACGAAATTTTGAATTTTCAATTTCTCCGAAAAACCAGAGTTTCCGTACGTTTAATGTACACAATTTCCCGTTGAATTTACGCAGTTCTAGGTATTCAATTTATCTGCAAATCCAAACAGTCCATACATTTATTGTACACAATTTCCCGTGGAATTTACGCTGTTCTGGATTTTCAATTTATCCGCAAATCCAGACTGTCCGTATATTTAATGAACGCTATTTCCCATTGAATTTACGCGTTTCTGGATTTTCAATTTCTCCGCATATCTAGACATTCCGTACTTATATAATGTACACAATTTCCGCTGAATTTACGAAATTTTGGATTTTCAATTTCTCCGCAAAACCAGACTTTCCGTACATTTAATGTACACAATTTCCCGTTGAATTTACGCAGTTCTGGGAATTCAATTTATCTGCAAATCCAAACAGTCCGTACATTTATTGTACACAATTTCCCGTGGAATTTACGCTGTTCTGGATTTTCAATTTATCCGCAAATCCAGACTGTCCGTATATTTAATGAACACTATTTCCCATTGAATTTACGCGTTTCTGGATTTTCAATTTCTCTGCATATCTAGACATTCCGTAATTATATAATGTACACAATTCCCGCTGAATTTACGAAATTTTGGATTTTCAATTTCTCCGCAAAACCAGACTTTCCGTACACTTAATGTACACAATTTCCCAATGAATTTACTCTGTTCGGGATTTGCAATTTATCTGCAAATCTAGACAGTTCGTACTTTTAATGTACACAATTTGCCGTCAAATTTACGCAGTTCTAGATTTTCAATTTCTCCGCATATCCAAACATTCCATACATATATAATGTACACAATTTCTCGTTGAATTGACGAAATTTTGGATATTCAATTTCTCCACAAAACCAGACATTCCGTACATTTAATGTACACAATTTCTCGTGGAATTTACGCTGTTCTGGATTTTCAATTTATCGGCAAATCCATACATTCCGTACATATAATGAAAAAAATTTCCCGTTGAATTAATATATTTCAAGATATTCAATTCCTCTGCAAATCCGGATATTCTGTACATATATAATGTACACAATTACCGTTGAATTTACGGAATTTTGGATTTTCAATTTCTCCGCAAAACCAGACTTTCCGTACATTTAATGTACACAATTTCCCTATGAATTTACTCTGTTCTGGATTTATAATTTATCTGCAAATCCAGACAGTCCGCACATTTAATGTATACAATTTTCCGTTGAATTTACGCAGTTCCAGATATTCAATTTCTCTTCAAATTCAGACATTCCATACATATATAATATACACAACTTCGTGTTGAATTTACGAAATTTTGGATATTAAATTTCTCCGCAAAACCAGACATTCCATATATTTAATGTATACAATTTCCATTTGATTTTACACAGTTCTGGATTTTCAATTTATCTAGAAATCCAGACTGTCCGTATAGTTAATGAACACAATTTCCCATTGAATTTACGCATTTCAGGATATTCAATTTTTCTGCAAATCTAGACATTCCGTTCATATATAATGTACACAATTGTCGCTGAATTTACGAAATTTTGGATTTTTAATTTCTCCACAAAACCAAACTTTCCGGACATTTTATGTACACAATTTCTTGATGAATTTACTCCGTTCTGGATTTTCAATTTATCTGCAAATCTAGACAGTCCGTACATTGAATGTACACAAATTCCCGTTGAATTTACGCAGTTCTAGATTTTCAATTTCTCCGAATATCCAGACATTCCATACATATATAATGTACACAATTTCTCGTTGAATTTACGAAATTTTGGATATTCAATTTCTCCAAAGAACCAGACATTCCGTACATTTAATGTACACAATTTCTCGTGGAATTTACGCTGTTCTAGATTTTTAATGTATCCGCAAATCCAAACATTCCGTACATATATAATGTACACAATTCCCGCTGAATTTACGAAATTTTGGATTTTCAATTTCTCCTTCAAACCAGACATTCCGTATATTTAATGTATACAATTTCCATTTGACTTTACACAGTTCTGGATTTTCAATTTATCTACAAATCCAGACTGTCCGTATATTTAATGAACACTATTTTCCACTGAATTTACGCATTTCTGGATTTTCAATTTCTCTACATATCTAGAAATTCCGTACATATATAATGTACACAATTCCCGCTAAATTTACGAAATTTTGGATTTCCAATTTCTCCTTCAAACCAGACTTTCCGTACATTTAATGTACACAATTTCCCGATAAATTTACTCAGTTCTGGATTTTCAATTTATCTGCAAATCTAGACAGTCCGTACTTTTAATGTACGCAATTTCCCGTTGAATTTACGCAGTTCTAGATTTTCAATTTCTCTGCAAATCTAGACATTTCGTACATATATAATGTACACAATTCTCGCTGAATTTACGAAATTTTGAATTTTCAATTTCTCCGCAAAACTAGACTTTCCGTACATTTATTGTACACAATTTCCCGTTGAATTGATGCAGTTCTGGGTATTCAATTTATCTGCAAATCCAAACAGTCCGAACATTCATTGTACGCAATTTCCCGAGGAATTTACGCTGTTCTGGATTTTCAATATATATGCAAATCCAGATATTCCGTACATATAATGTAAATAATTTCCCGTTGAATTTATATATTTCAAGATATTCAATTTCTTTGCAAATCCAGACATTCCGTACATATATAATGTACACAATTCTCGTGGAATTTATGAAATTTTGGATTTTTAATTTCTCCGCAAAACTAGACTTTCCGTACATTTAATGTACACAATTTCCCGTTGAATTTACGCCGTTCTAGGTATGCAATTTATCTGCAAATCCAAACAGTCCGTACATTTATTGTACACAATTTCCCGTGCAATTTACGCTGTTCTGGATATTCAATTTATCTGCAAATCCAGATATTCCGTACATATAATGTACATAATTTCCCGTTGAATTCATATATTTCACGATATTCAATTTTTCTGCAAATCCAGACATTCTGTACACATTTAATGTGCACAATTCCCGCTGAATTTACAGAATTTTGGATTTTCAATTTCTCAGCAAAACCAGACTTTCCGTACATTTAATGTACACAATTTCCCTATGAATTTACTCAGTTCTGGATTTACAATTTATCTGCAAATCCAGACAGTCCGCACATTTATGGTACACAATTTTCCGATGAATTTACGCAGTTCCGGATATTCAATTTCTCTTCAAATTCAGAGATTCCATACATATATAATATACACAACTTCGTGCTGAATTTACGAAATTTTGGATATTAAATTTCTTCGCAAAACCAGACATTCCATATATTTAATGTATACAATTTCCATTTGATTTTACACAGTTCTGGATTTTCAATTTATCTACAAATTCAGACTATCCGTATATTTAATGAACACTATTTTCCACTGAATTTACGCATTTCTGGATTTTCAATTTCTCTGCATATCTAGACTTTCCGTACATTTAATGTACACAATTTCTCGATGAATTTACTCAGTTCGGATTTTCAATTTATCTGCAAATCCAGACAGTCCGTACTTTTAATGTACACAATTTCCCGTCGAATTTACGCAGTTCTAGATTTTCAATTTCTCCGCATATCCAGACATTCCGTACATATATAATGTACACAATTTCTCGTTGAATTTATGAAATTTTGGATATTCAATTTCTCCACAAAAGCAGACATTCCGTACATTTAATGTACACAATTCCTGCTGAATTGACGAAATTTTGGATTTTGAATTTCTCCATAAAACCAGACATTCCGTACATTTAATGTACATAATTTCCCGAAAAATTTACTCAGTTCTGGATTTTCAATTTATCTGCAAATCTTGACAGTCCGTACATTTAATGTACACAATTTCCCGTTGAATTTACGCAGTTCAAGATTTTCAATTTCTTTGCAAATCTAGACATTCCGTACATATATAATGTACACAATTCACGCAGAATTTACGAAATTTTGAATTTTCAATTTCACTGAAAAATCGAACTTTCCGTACATTTAATGTACACAATTTCCCGTTGAATTTATGTAGTTCTCGGTATTCAATTTATCTGCAAATCCAAACAGTCCGTACATTGATTGTACACAATTTCCCGTGGAATTTACGCTGTTCTGGATTTTCAATTTATCTGCAAATCCAGACATTCCGTACATATATAATGTACACAATTCCCGCTGAATTTACGAAGTTACGGATTTTCAGTTTCGCCGCAAAACCAGACTTTCCGTACATTTAATGTAAACAATTTCCCTATGAATTTACTCAGTTTAGGATTTGCAATTTATCTGCAAATCTAGACAGTCCATACTTTTAATGTACACAATTTCCCGGCGAATTTACACAGTTTTAGATTTTCAATTTCTCCGCATATCCAGAAATTCCATACATATATAATGTACACAATTTCTCGTTGAATTTATGAAATTTTGGATATTCAATTTCTCCACAAAACGAGACATTCCGTAAATTTAATGTACACAATTTCTCGTGGAATTTACGCTGTTCTGGATTTTATATTTATCTGCAAATCCAAATATTCCGTACATATAATGTAAAAAATTTCCCGTTGAATTTATATATTTCAAGATATTCAATTCCTCTGCAAATCCAGATATTCTGTACATATATAATGTAGACAATTCCCGCTGAATTTTCGAAATTTTGGATTTTCAATTCCTCCGCAAAACTAGACTTTCCGTACATTTAATGTACACAATTTCCCTATGAATTTACTCAGTTCTGGATTTACAATTTATCCGTAAATCCAGACAGTCCGCACATTTATTGTACACAATTTTCCGTTGAATTTACGCAGTTCCGGATATTCAATTTCTCATCAAATTCAGACATTCCATACATATATAATATACACAACTTCGGGCTGTATTTACAAAATTTTGGACATTAAATTTCTTCGCAAAACCAGACATTCCATATATTTAATGTATACAATTTCCATTTGATTTTACACAGTTCTGAATTTTCAATTTATCCACAAATCCAGACTGTCCGTATAGTAATGAACACTATTTCCCATTGAATTTACGCATTTCTGGATATTCAATTTCTCTGCAAATCTAGACATTCCGTACATATATAACGTACAGAATTCTCGTTGAATTTACGAAGTTTTGGATTTTCAATTTCTGCGCAGAACCAGTCTTTCCTTACATTTAATGTACACAATTTTCCGTTGAACTTACGCAGTTCTGGGTATTCAATCTATTTGCAAATCCAAACAGTCCGTACATTTATTGTACATAATTTCCCATGGAATTTACGCTGTTCTGGATTTTCAATTTATCTGCAAATCCAAACGTTCCGTACCTATAATGTAAAAAATTTCCCGTTGATTTTATATATTTCAAGATCTTCAATTTCTCTGCAAATCCAGATATTCTGTACATATATAAGGTACACAATTCCCGCTGAATTTACGGAATTTTGGATTTTCAATTTCTCCGCAAAACCAGACTTGCCGTACATTTAATGTACACAATTTCCCTATGAATTTACTCAGTTCTGGATTAAGAATTTATCTGCAAATCTAGATAGTCTGCACATTTAATGTACGCAATTTTCCATTGAATTTACGCAGTTCCGGATATTCAATTTCTCTTAAAATTCAGACATTCCATACATATATAATATACACAACATCGAGCTGAATTTACGAAATTTTGGATATTAAATTTCTCCGCAAAACCAGACATTCCATATAATTAATGTATACAATTTCCATTTAATTTTACACAGTTCTGGATTTTCAAATTATCTACAAATCCAGACTGTCCGTATAGTTAATGAACACTATTTCCCATTGAATTTACGCATTTCTGGATATTCAATTTCTCTGCAAATCTAGACATTCCGTACATATCTAATGTACACAATTCTCGCTGAATTTACGAAATTTTGGATTTTCAATTTCTCCGCAAAACCAGACTTTCCGAACATTGAATGTACACAATTTTCCGTTGAATTTACGAAATTCTGGGTATTCAATTTCTCTGCAAATTCAAACAATCCGAACATTTATTGTACACAATTTCCCGTGGAAGTTACACTGTTCTGGATTTTCAATTTATCTGCAAATCCAGATATTCCGTACATATAATGTAAATAATTTCTCGTTGAATTTATATATCTCAAGATATTCAATTTATCTGCAAATCCAGATATTCCGTACATATAACGTAAATAATTTGCTGTTGAATTTATATATCTCAAGATATTCAATTTCTCTGCAAATCTAGACATTCCGTACATATATAATGTACACAATTCCCGCTGAATTTACAAAATTTTGGATTTTCAATTTCTCCACAAAACCAGACTTTCCGTACATTTAATGTACACTATTTCCCGTGGAATTAATGCTGTTCTGGATTTTCAATTTATCTGCAAATCCAGATATTCCGTACATATAATGTAAATAATTTCCCGTTGAATTTATATATCTCAAGATATTCAATTTCTCTGCAAATCCAGACATTCCGTACATATATAATGTACACAATTCCCGCTGAATTTAGGAAATTTTGGATTTTCAATTTCTCCGCAAAACCAGACTTTCCGTACATTTAATGTACACAATTTCCCTATGAATTTACTCAGTTATGGATTTACAATTTATCTGCAAATCTAGACATTCCGTACATATATAATGTACACAATTCCCGTTGAATTTACAAAATTTTGGATTTTCAATTTCTCCACAAAACCAGACTTTCCGTACATTTAATGTACACAATTTCCCGTGGAATTAATGCTGTTCTGGATTTTCAATTTATCTGCAAATCCAGATATTCCGTACATATAATGTAAATAATTTCCCGTTGAATTTATATATCTCAAGATATTCAATTTCTCTGCAAATCCAGACATTCCGTACATATATAATGTACACAATTCCCGCTGAATTTACGAAATTTTGGATTTTCAATTTCTCCGAAAAACCAGACTTTCCGTACATTTAATGTACACAATTTCTCGATGAATTTACTCAGTTCTGGATTTTAAATTTATCTGCAAATCCAGACAGTCCGTACTTTTAATGTACACAATTTCTCGTTGAATTTACGAAATTTTGGATATTCAATTTCTCCACAAAACTAGACATTCCGTACATTTAATGTACACAATTTCTCGTGGAATTTACGATGTTCTGGATTTTCAATTTATATGCAAATCTGGATATTTCGTACATATAATGCAAATAATTTCCCGTTGAATTTATATATTTCAAGATATTCAGTTTATCTGCAAATTCAGATATTCTGTACATATATAACGTGTACAATTCCCGCTGAATTTACGGAATTTTGGATTTTCAATTTCTCCGCAAAACTAGACTTTCCGTACATTTAATGTACACAATTTCCCTATGAATTTACTCAGTTCTGGATTAAGAATTTATCTGCAAATCTAGGCAGTCCGCACATTTAATGTACGCAATTTTCCATTGAATTTACGCAGTTCCAAATACTCAATTTCTCTTAAAATTCAGACATTCCATACATATATAATATACAATTCTTCGTGCTGAATTTACGAAATTTTGGATATTAAATTTCACCGCAAAACCAGACATTCCATATATTTGATGTAACAATTTCCATTTGATTTTAGACAGTTCTGGATTTTCAAATTATCTACAAATCCAGACAGTCCGTATAGTTAATGAACACTATTTGCCATTGAATTTACGCATTTCTGGATATTCAATTTCTCTGCAAATCTAGACATTCCGTACATATATAATGTACACAATTCCCGTTGAATTTACGAAATTTTGGATTTTCAATTTCTACACAAAACCAGGCTTTCCGTACATTTAATGTACACAATTTCCCGTGGAATTTACGCTGTTCTGGATTTTCAATTTATCTGCAAATCCAGATATTCCGTACATATAATGTAAATAATTTCCCGTTGAATTTATATATCTCAAGATATTCAATTTCTCTGCAAATCCAGACATTTCGTACATATATAATGTACACAATTCCCTTTGAATTTACGAAATTTTGGATTTTCAATTTCTCCACAAAACCAGACTTTCCGTACATTTAATGTACACAACTTCCCGTGGAATTTACGCTGTTCTGGATTTTCAATTTATCTGCAAATCCAGATATTCCGTACATATAATGTAAATAATTTCCCGTTGAATTTATATATCTCAAGATATTCAATTTCTCTGCAAATCCAGACATTCCGTACATGTATAATGTACGCAATTCCCGCTAAATTTACGAAATTTTGGATTTTCAATTTCTCCGCAAAACCAGACTTTCCGTACATTTAATGTACACAATTTCCCTACGAATTTACTCAGTTCTGGATTTACAATTTACCTGCAAATCCAGACAGTCCGCACATTTATTGTTCACAATTTTCTGTTGAATTTTCGCAGTTCCGGATATTCAATTTCTCTTCAAATTCATACATTCCAGACATATATAATATACACAACTTCGAGCTGAATTTACGAAATTTTGGATATTAAATTTCTTCGCAAAACCAGACATTCCACATATTAATTGTATACAATTTCCATTTGATTTTACACAGTTCTGGATTTTCAATTTATCCACAAATCCAGTCTGGCCGTATAGTTAATGAACACTATTTCCCATTGAATTTACGCATTTCTGGATATTCAATTTCTCTGCAAATCTAGACATTCCGTACATATATAATGTATACAATTCCCGTTGAATTTACGAAATTTTGGATTTTCAATTACTCCACAAAACCAGACTTTCCGTACATTTAAAGTACACAATTTCCCGTGGAATTTACGCTGTTCTGGATTTTCAATTTATCTGCAAATCCAGATATTCCGTACATATAATGTAAATAATTTCCCGTTGAATTTATATATCTCAAGATATTCAATTTCTCTGCAAATCCAGACATTCCGTACATGTATAATGTACACAATTCCTGCTGAATTTACGAAATTTTGGATTTTCAATTTCTCCGCAAAACCAGACTTTCCCTACTTTTAATGTACACAATTTCCCTATGAATTTACTCAATTCTGGATTTACAATTTATCTGCATATCCAGACACTCCGCACATTTATTGTAAACATATTTTCCGTTGAATTTACGTTGTTCCGGATATTCAATTTCTCTTCAAATTCATACATTCCATACATATATAATATACACAACTTCGAGCTGAATTTACAAAATTTTGGATATTAAATTTCTTCGTAAAACCAGACATTCCATATATTTAATGTATACATTTTCAATTTGATTTTACACAGTTCTGGATTTTCAATTTATCTACAAATCCAGTGTCTCCGTATAGTTAATGAACACTATTTTCCATTGAATTTACGCATTTCTGGATATTCAATTTCTCTGCAAATCAAGACATTCTGTACATATATAATGTACACAATTCCCGCAGAATTTACGAAATTTTGGATTCTCAATTTCTCCGCTAAACCAGACTTTCCGTACATTTAATGTAGACAAATTCTCGATGAATTTACTCAGTTCTGGATTTTAAATTTATCTGCAAATCCAGACAGTCCGTACATTTAATGTACACAATTTCCCGTCGAAATTACGCAGTTCTAGATTTTCAATTTCTCCGCATATCCAGACATTCCTTACATATATAATGTACACAATTTCTCGTTGAATTTACGAAATTTTGGATATTCAATTTCTCCACAAAACTAGACATTCCGTACATTTAATGTACACAATTTCTCGTGGAATTTACGTTGTTTTGGATTTTCAATTTATCTGTAAATCTAGATATTCCGTACATATAATGTAAATTATCTCCCGTTGAATTTATATATCTCAAGATATTCAATTTCTCTGCAAATCCAGACATTCCGTACATGTATAATGTATGCAATTCCCGCTAAATTTACGAAATTTTGGATTTTCAATTTCTCCGCAAAACCAGACTTTCCGTACATTTAATGTACACAATTTCCCTACGAATTTACTCAGTTCTGGATTTACAATTTATCTGCAAATCCAGACAGTCCGCACATTTATTGTTCACAATTTTCAGTTGAATTTTCGCAGTTCCGGATATTCAATTTCTCTTCAAATTCATACATTCCATACATATATAATATACACAACTTCGTGCTGAATTTACGAAATTTTGGATATTAAATTTCTTCGCAAAACCAGACATTCCACATATTAATTGTATACAATTTCCATTTGATTTTACACAGTTCTGGATTTTCAATTTATCCACAAATCCAGTCTGCCCGTATAGTTAATGAACACTATTTCCCATTGAATTTACGCATTTCTGGATATTCAATTTCTCTGCAAATCTAGACATTCCGTACATATATAATGTATACAATTCCCGTTGAATTTACAAAATTTTGGATTTTCAATTACTCCACAAAACCAGACTTTCCGTACATTTAATGTACACAATTTCCCGTGGAATTTACGCTGTTCTGGATTTTCAATTTATCTGCAAATCCAGATATTCCGTACATAAAATGTAAATAATTTCCCGTTGAATTTATATATCTCAAGATATTCAATTTCTCTGCAAATCCAGACATTTCGTACATGTATAATGTACACAATTCCTGCTGAATTTATGAAATTTTGGATTTTCAATTTCTCCGCAAAACCAGACTTTTCGTACTTTTAATGTACACAATTTCCCTATGAATTTACTCAATTCTGGATTTACAATTTATCTGCATATCCAGACACTCCGCACATTTATTGTACACAATTTTCCGTTGAATTTACGTTGTTCCGGATATTCAATTTCTCTTCAAATTCATACATTCCATACATATATAATATACAGAACTTCGAGCTGAATTTACGAAATTTTGGATATTAAATTTCTTCGCAAAACCAGATATTCCATATATTTAATGTATACATTTTCAATTTGATTTTACACAGTTCTGGATTTTCAATTTATCTACAAATCCAGTCTCTCCGTATAGTTAATGAACACTATTTTCCATTGAATTTACGCATTTCTGGATATTCAATTTCTCTGCAAATCAAGACATTCCGTACATATATAATGTACACAATTCCAGCAGAATTTACGAAATTTTGGATTCCCAATTTCTCCGCAAAACCAGACTTTCCGTACATTTAATGTAGACAAATTCTCGATGAATTTACTCAGTTCTGGATTTTAAATTTATCTGCAAATCCAGACAGTCCGTACTTTTAATGTACACAATTTCCCGTCGAAATTACGCAGTTCTAGATTTTCAATTTCTCCGCATATCCAGACATTCCTTACATATATAATGTACACAATTTCTCGTTGAATTTACGAAATTTTGGATATTCAATTTCTCCACAAAACTAGACATTCCGTACATTTAATGTACACAATTTCTCGTGGAATTTACGCTGTTCTGGATTTTCAATTTATCTGCAAATCTAGATATTCCGTACATATAATGTAAATTATCTCCCGTTGAATTTATATATCTCAAGATATTCAATTTCTCTGCAAATCCAGATATTCCGTACATGTATAATGTACGCAATTCCCGCTAAATTTACGAAATTTTGGATTTTCAATTTCTCCGCAAAACCAGACTTTCCGTACATTTAATGTACACAATTTCCCTACGATTTTACTCAGTTCTGGATTTACAATTTATCTGCAAATCCAGACAGTCCGCACATTTATTGTTCACAATTTTCCGTTGAATTTTCGCAGTTCCGGATATTCAATTTCTCTTCAAATTCATACATTCCATACATATATAATATACACAACTTCGAGCTGAATTTACGAAATTTTGGATATTAAATTTCTTCGCAAAACCAGACATTCCATATATTTATTGTATACAATTTCCATTTGATTTTACACAGTTCTGGATTTTCAATTTATCTACAAATCCAGTCTGTCCGTATAGTTAATGAACACTATTTCCCATTGAATTTACGCATTTCTGGATATTCAATTTCTCTGCAAATCTAGACATTCCGTACATATATAATGTACACAATACCCGCTGAATTTACGAAATTTTGGATTTTCAATTTCTCCGCAGAACTAGACTTTCCGTACATATAATGTACACAATTTCTCGATGAATTTACTCAGTTCTGGATTTTCAATTTATCTGCAAATCTAGACAGTCCGTACTTTTAATGTAAACAATTTCCCGTCGAATTTACGCTGTTCTAGATTTTCAATTTCTCCGCATATCCAGACATTCCAAACATATATAATGTACACAATTTCTCGTTGAATTTACGAAATTTTGGATATTCAATTTCTCGTGGAATTTACACTGTTCTGGATTTTCAATTTATCTGCAAATCTTGATATTCTGTACATATAATGTAAATAATTTCCCGTTGAATTTATATATTTCAAGATATTCAATTTCTCTGCAAATCCAGATATTCTGTAGATATATAATGTACACAATTCCCGCTGAATTTACGGAATTTTGGATTTTCTATTTCTCCGCAAAACCAGACTTTCCGTACATTTAATGTACACAATTTCCCTATGAATTTAGTCAGTTCTGGATTTACAATTTATCTATAAATCCAGACAATCCGCACATTTATTGTACACAATTTTCCGTTGAATTAACGCAGTTCCGGATATTTAATTTCTCTTCAAATTCATACATTCCATACATATATAATATACACAACTTCGAGCTGAATTTACGAAATTTTGGATATTAAATTTCTTCGCAAAACCAGACATTCCATATATTTATTGTATACAATTTCCATTTGATTTTACACAGTTCTGGATTTTCAATTTATCTACAAATCCAGTCTGTCCGTATAGTTAATGAACACTATTTCCCATTGAATTTACGCATTTCTGGATATTCAATTTCTCTGCAAATCTAGACATTCCGTACATATATAATGTACACAATTCCCGCTGAATTTACGAAATTTGGGATTTTAAATTTCTCCGCAAAACCAGACTTTCCGTACATTTAATGTACACAATTTCTCGATGAATTTACTCAGTTCTGGATTTTCAATTTATCTGCAAATCTAGACAGTCCGTACTTTTAATGTACACAATTTCCCGTCGAATTTACGCAGTTCTAGATTTTCAATTTCTCCGCATATCCAGACATTCCATACATATATATTGTACACAATTTCTCGTTGAATTTACGAAATTTTGAATATTCAATTTCTCCACAAAACCAGACATTCCGTACATTTAATGTACACAATTTCTCGTGGAATTTACGCTGTTCTGGATTTTCAATTTATCTGCAAATCCAGATATTCCGTACATATAATGTAAATAATTTCCCGTTGAATTTATATATTCCATGATATTCAATTTCTCTACAAATCCAGATATTCTGTGGATATATAATGTACACAATTCCCGCTGAATTTACGGAATTTTGGATTTTCTATTTCTCCGCAAAACAATACTTTCCGTTCATTTAATGTACACAATTTCCCTATGAATTTACTCAGTTCTGGATTTACAATTTATCTGTAAATCCAGACAGTCCGCACATTTATTGTACACAGTTTTCCGTTGAATTTACGCAGTTCTGGATATTCAATTTCTCTTCAAATTCATACATTCCATACATATATAATATACACAACTTCGAGCTGAATTTACGAAATTTTGGATATTAAATTTCTTCGCAAAACCAGACATTCCATATATTTAATGTATACAATTTCCATTTGATTTTACACAGTTCTGGATTTTCAATTTATCTACAAATCCAGTCTGTCCGTATAGTTAATGAACACTATTTCCCATTGAATTTACGCATTTCTGGATATTCAATTTCTCTGCAAATCTAGACATTCCGTACATATATAATGTACACAATTCCCGCTGAATTTACGAAATTTTGGATTTTAAATATCTCCGCAGTACCAGACTTTCCGTACATTTAATGTACACAATTTCTCGATGGATTTACTCAGTTCTGGATTTTCAATTTATCTGCAAATCTAGACAGTCCGTACTTTTAATGTACACAATTTCCAGTCGAATTTACGCATTACTAGATTTTCAATTTCTCCGCATATCCAGACATTCCATACATATATAATGTACACAATTTCTCGTTGAATTTACGAAATTTTGAATATTCAATTTCTCCACAAATCCAGACATTCCGCACATGTAATGTACACAATTTCTCGTGGAATTTACGCTGTTCTGGATTTTCAATTTATCTGCAAATCTAGATATTCCGTACATATAATGTAAATAATTTCCCGTTGAATTTATATATTTCAAGATATTCAATTTCTCTGCAAATCCAGATATTCTGTAGATATATAATGTACACAATTCCCGCTGAATTTACGGAATTTTGAATTTTCTATTTCTCCGCAAAACCAGACTTTCCGTACATTTAATGTACACAATTTCCCTATGAATTTACTCAGTTCTGGATTTACAATTTATCTGTAAATCCAGACAATCCGCACATTTATTGTACACAATTTTCCGTTGAATTTACGCAGTTTCGGATATTTAATTTCTCTTCAAATTCATACATTCCATACATATATAATATACACAACTTCGAGCTGAATTTACGAAATTTTGGATATTAAATTTCTTCGCAAAACCAGACATTCCATATATTTAATGTATACAATTTCCATTTGATTTTACACAGTTCTGGATTTTCAATTTATCTACAAATCCAGTCTGTCCGTATAGTTAATGAACACTATTTCCCATTGAATTTACGCATTTCTGGATATTCAATTTCTCTGCAAATCTAGACATTCCGTACATATATAATGTACACAATTCCCGTTGAATTTACGAAAATTTGGATTTTAAATTTCTCCGCAAAACCAGACTTTCCGTACATTTAATGTACACAATTTCTCAATGAATTTACTCAGTTCAAGATTTTCAATTTATCTGCAAATCTAGACAGTCCGTACTTTTAATGTACACAATTTCCAGTCGAATTTACGCAGTACTAGATTTTCAATTTCTCCGCATATCCAGACATTCCAAACGTAGATAATGTACACAATTTCTCGTTGAATTTACGAAATTTTGGATATTCAATTTCTCCACAAAACTAGACATTCCGCACATTTAATGTACACAATTTCCCGTGGAATTTACGCTGTTCTGGATTTTCAATTTATCTGCAAATCTAGATATTCCGTACATATAATGTAAATAATTTCCCGTTGAATTCATATATTTCAAGATATTCAATTTCTCAGCAAATCCAGATATTCTGTAGATATATAATGTACACAGTTCCCGCTGAATTTACGGAATTTTGGATTTTCTATTTCTCGGCAAAACCAGACTTTCTGTACATTTAATGTACACAATTTCCCTATGAATTTACTCAGTTCTGGATTTACAATTTATCTGTAAATCCAGACAGTCCGCACATTTATTGTACACAATTTTCCGTTGAATTTACGCAGTTCTGGATATTCAATTTCTCTTGAAATTCATACATTCCATACATATATAATATACACAACTTCGAGCTGAATTTACGAAATTTTGGATATTAAATTTCTTCGCAAAACCAGACATTCCATATATTTAATGTATACAATTTCCATTTGATTTTACACAGTTCTGGATTTTCAATTTATCTACAAATCCAGTCTGTCCGTATAGTTAATGAACACTATTTCCCATTGAATTTACGCATTTCTGGATATTCAATTTCTCTGCAAATCTAGACATTCCGTACATATATAATGTACACAATTCCCGCTGAATTTACGAAATTTTGGATTTTAAATTTCTCCGCAAAACCAGACTTTCCGTACATTTAATGTACACAATTTCTCGATGAATTTACTCAGTTCTGGATTTTCAATTTATCTGCAAATAAGACAGTCCGTACTTTTAATGTACACAATTTCCCGTCGAATTTACGCAGTTCTAGATTTTCAATTTCTCCGCATATCCAGACATTCCAAACATATATAATGTACACAATTTCTCGTTGAATTTACGAAATTTTGAATATTCAATTTCTCCACAAAACCAGACATTCCGTACATTTAATGTACACAATTTCTCGTGGAATTTACGCTGTTCTGGATTTTCAATTTATCTGCAAATCCAGATATTCCGTACATATAATGTAAATAATTTCCCGTTGAATTTATATATTTCAAGATATTCAATTTCTCTGCAAATCCAGATATTCTGTAGATATATAATGTACACAATTCCCGCTGAATTTACGAAATTTTGGATTTTCTATTTCTCCGCAAAACCAGACTTTCCGCTCATTTAATGTACACAATTTCCCTATGAATTTACTCAGTTCTGGATTTACAATTTATCTGTAAATCCTGACAGTCCGCACATTTATTGTACACAATTTTCCGTTGAATTTTTGCATTTCTGGATATTCAATTTCTCTGCAAATCTAGACATTCCGTACATATATAATGTACACAATTCCCGCTTAATTTACGAAATTTTGGATTTTCAATTTCTCCGCAGAACCAGACTTTCCGTACATTTAATGTACACAATTTCTCGATGAATTTACTCAGTTCTGGATTTTCAATTTATCTGCAAATCTAGACTGTCCGTACTTTTAATGTAAACAATTTCCCGTCGAATTTACGCTGCTCTAGATTTTCAATTTCTCCGCATATCCAGACATTCCAAACGTATATAATGTACACAATTTCTCGTTGAATTTACGAAATTTTGGATATTCAATTTCTCGTGGAATTTACACTGTTCTGGATTTTCAATTTATCTGCAAATCTTGATATTCTGTACATATAATGTAAATAATTTCCCGTTGAATTTATATATTTCAAGATATTCAATTTCTCTGCAAATCCAGATATTCTGTAGATATATAATGTACACAATTCCCGCTGAATTTACGGAATTTTGGATTTTCTATTTCTCCGCAAAACCAGACTTTCCGTACATTTAATGTACACAATTTCCCTATGAATTTAGTCAGTTCTGGATTTACAATTTATCTATAAATCCAGACAATCCGCACATTTATTGTACACAATTTTCCGTTGAATTAACGCAGTTCCGGATATTTAATTTCTCTTCAAATTCATACATTCCATACATATATAATATACACAACTTCGAGCTGAATTTACGAAATTTTGGATATTAAATTTCTTCGCAAAACCAGACATTCCATATATTTATTGTATACAATTTCCATTTGATTTTACACAGTTCTGGATTTTCAATTTATCTACAAATCCAGTCTGTCCGTATAGTTAATGAACACTATTTCCCATTGAATTTACGCATTTCTGGATATTCAATTTCTCTGCAAATCTAGACATTCCGTACATATATAATGTACACAATTCCCGCTGAATTTACGAAATTTGGGATTTTAAATTTCTCCGCAAAACCAGACTTTCCGTACATTTAATGTACACAATTTCTCGATGAATTTACTCAGTTCTGGATTTTCAATTTATCTGCAAATCTAGACAGTCCGTACTTTTAATGTACACAATTTCCCGTCGAATTTACGCAGTTCTAGATTTTCAATTTCTCCGCATATCCAGACATTCCATACATATATATTGTACACAATTTCTCGTTGAATTTACGAAATTTTGAATATTCAATTTCTCCACAAAACCAGACATTCCGTACATTTAATGTACACAATTTCTCGTGGAATTTACGCTGTTCTGGATTTTCAATTTATCTGCAAATCCAGATATTCCGTACATATAATGTAAATAATTTCCCGTTGAATTTATATATTCCATGATATTCAATTTCTCTACAAATCCAGATATTCTGTGGATATATAATGTACACAATTCCCGCTGAATTTACGGAATTTTGGATTTTCTATTTCTCCGCAAAACAATACTTTCCGTTCATTTAATGTACACAATTTCCCTATGAATTTACTCAGTTCTGGATTTACAATTTATCTGTAAATCCAGACAGTCCGCACATTTATTGTACACAGTTTTCCATTGAATTTACGCAGTTCTGGATATTCAATTTCTCTTCAAATTCATACATTCCATACATATATAATATACACAACTTCGAGCTGAATTTACGAAATTTTGGATATTAAATTTCTTCGCAAAACCAGACATTCCATATATTTAATGTATACAATTTCCATTTGATTTTACACAGTTCTGGATTTTCAATTTATCTACAAATCCAGTCTGTCCGTATAGTTAATGAACACTATTTCCCATTGAATTTACGCATTTCTGGATATTCAATTTCTCTGCAAATCTAGACATTCCGTACATATATAATGTACACAATTCCCGCTGAATTTACGAAATTTTGGATTTTCAATATCTCCGCAGTACCAGACTTTCCGTACATTTAATGTACACAATTTCTCGATGGATTTACTCAGTTCTGGATTTTCAATTTATCTGCAAATCTAGACAGTCCGTACTTTTAATGTACACAATTTCCAGTCGAATTTACGCATTACTAGATTTTCAATTTCTCCGCATATCCAGACATTCCATACATATATAATGTACACAATTTCTCGTTGAATTTACGAAATTTTGAATATTCAATTTCTCCACAAATCCAGACATTCCGCACATTTAATGTACACAATTTCTCGTGGAATTTACGCTGTTCTGGATTTTCAATTTATCTGCAAATCTAGATATTCCGTACATATAATGTAAATAATTTCCCGTTGAATTTATATATTTCAAGATATTCAATTTCTCTGCAAATCCAGATATTCTGTAGATATATAATGTACACAATTCCCGCTGAATTTACGGAATTTTGGATTTTCTATTTCTCCGCAAAACCAGACTTTCCGTACATTTAATGTACACAATTTCCCTATGAATTTAGTCAGTTCTGGATTTACAATTTATCTATAAATCCAGACAATCCGCACATTTATTGTACACAATTTTCCGTTGAATTAACGCAGTTCCGGATATTTAATTTCTCTTCAAATTCATACATTCCATACATATATAATATACACAACTTCGAGCTGAATTTACGAAATTTTGGATATTAAATTTCTTCGCAAAACCAGACATTCCATATATTTATTGTATACAATTTCCATTTGATTTTACACAGTTCTGGATTTTCAATTTATCTACAAATCCAGTCTGTCCGTATAGTTAATGAACACTATTTCCCATTGAATTTACGCATTTCTGGATATTCAATTTCTCTGCAAATCTAGACATTCCGTACATATATAATGTACACAATTCCCGCTGAATTTACGAAATTTGGGATTTTAAATTTCTCCGCAAAACCAGACTTTCCGTACATTTAATGTACACAATTTCTCGATGAATTTACTCAGTTCTGGATTTTCAATTTATCTGCAAATCTAGACAGTCCGTACTTTTAATGTACACAATTTCCCGTCGAATTTACGCAGTTCTAGATTTTCAATTTCTCCGCATATCCAGACATTCCATACATATATATTGTACACAATTTCTCGTTGAATTTACGAAATTTTGAATATTCAATTTCTCCACAAAACCAGACATTCCGTACATTTAATGTACACAATTTCTCGTGGAATTTACGCTGTTCTGGATTTTCAATTTATCTGCAAATCTAGATATTCCGTACATATAATGTAAATAATTTCCCGTTGAATTTATATATTTCAAGATATTCAATTTCTCTGCAAATCCAGATATTCTGTAGATATATAATGTACACAATTCCCGCTGAATTTACGGAATTTTGGATTTTCTATTTCTCCGCAAAACCAGACTTTCCGTACATTTAATGTACACAATTTCCCTATGAATTTACTCAGTTCTGGATTTACAATTTATCTGTAAATCCAGACAATCCGCACATTTATTGTACACAATTTTCCGTTGAATTTACGCAGTTTCGGATATTTAATTTCTCTTCAAATTCATACATTCCATACATATATAATATACACAACTTCGAGCTGAATTTACGAAATTTTGGATATTAAATTTCTTCGCAAAACCAGACATTCCATATATTTAATGTATACAATTTCCATTTGATTTTACACAGTTCTGGATTTTCAATTTATCTACAAATCCAGTCTGTCCGTATAGTTAATGAACACTATTTCCCATTGAATTTACGCATTTCTGGATATTCAATTTCTCTGCAAATCTAGACATTCCGTACATATATAATGTACACAATTCCCGTTGAATTTACGAAAATTTGGATTTTAAATTTCTCCGCAAAACTAGACTTTCCGTACATTTAATGTACACAATTTCTCAATGAATTTACTCAGTTCAAGATTTTCAATTTATCTGCAAATCTAGACAGTCCGTACTTTTAATGTACACAATTTCCAGTCGAATTTACGCAGTACTAGATTTTCAATTTCTCCGCATATCCAGACATTCCAAACGTAGATAATGTACACAATTTCTCGTTGAATTTACGAAATTTTGGATATTCAATTTCTCCACAAAACCAGACATTCCGCACATTTAATGTACACAATTTCCCGTGGAATTTACGCTGTTCTGGATTTTCAATTTATCTGCAAATCTAGATATTCCGTACATATAATGTAAATAATTTCCCGTTGAATTCATATATTTCAAGATATTCAATTTCTCAGCAAATCCAGATATTCTGTAGATATATAATGTACACAGTTCCCGCTGAATTTACGGAATTTTGGATTTTCTATTTCTCGGCAAAACCAGACTTTCTGTACATTTAATGTACACAATTTCCCTATGAATTTACTCAGTTCTGGATTTACAATTTATCTGTAAATCCAGACAGTCCGCACATTTATTGTACACAATTTTCCGTTGAATTTACGCAGTTCTGGATATTCAATTTCTCTTGAAATTCATACATTCCATACATATATAATATACACAACTTCGAGCTGAATTTACGAAATTTTGGATATTAAATTTCTTCGCAAAACCAGACATTCCATATATTTAATGTATACAATTTCCATTTGATTTTACACAGTTCTGGATTTTCAATTTATCTACAAATCCAGTCTGTCCGTATAGTTAATGAACACTATTTCCCATTGAATTTACGCATTTCTGGATATTCAATTTCTCTGCAAATCTAGACATTCCGTACATATATAATGTACACAATTCCCGCTGAATTTACGAAATTTTGGATTTTAAATTTCTCCGCAAAACCAGACTTTCCGTACATTTAATGTACACAATTTCTCGATGAATTTACTCAGTTCTGGATTTTCAATTTATCTGCAAATAAGACAGTCCGTACTTTTAATGTACACAATTTCCCGTCGAATTTACGCAGTTCTAGATTTTCAATTTCTCCGCATATCCAGACATTCCAAACATATATAATGTACACAATTTCTCGTTGAATTTACGAAATTTTGAATATTCAATTTCTCCACAAAACCAGACATTCCGTACATTTAATGTACACAATTTCTCGTGGAATTTACGCTGTTCTGGATTTTCAATTTATCTGCAAATCCAGATATTCCGTACATATAATGTAAATAATTTCCCGTTGAATTTATATATTTCAAGATATTCAATTTCTCTGCAAATCCAGATATTCTGTAGATATATAATGTACACAATTCCCGCTGAATTTACGGAATTTTGGATTTTCTATTTCTCCGCAAAACCAGACTTTCCGCTCATTTAATGTACACAATTTCCCTATGAATTTACTCAGTTCTGGATTTACAATTTATCTGTAAATCCAGACAGTCCGCACATTTATTGTACACAATTTTCCGTTGAATTTTTGCATTTCTGGATATTCAATTTCTCTGCAAATCTAGACATTCCGTACATATATAATGTACACAATTCCCGCTTAATTTACGAAATTTTGGATTTTCAATTTCTCCGCAGAACCAGACTTTCCGTACATTTAATGTACACAATTTCTCGATGAATTTACTCAGTTCTGGATTTTCAATTTATCTGCAAATCTAGACTGTCCGTACTTTTAATGTAAACAATTTCCCGTCGAATTTACGCTGCTCTAGATTTTCAATTTCTCCGCATATCCAGACATTCCAAACGTATATAATGTACACAATTTCTCGTTGAATTTACGAAATTTTGGATATTCAATTTCTCGTGGAATTTACACTGTTCTGGATTTTCAATTTATCTGCAAATCTTGATATTCTGTACATATAATGTAAATAATTTCCCGTTGAATTTATATATTTCAAGATATTCAATTTCTCTGCAAATCCAGATATTCTGTAGATATATAATGTACACAATTCCCGCTGAATTTACGGAATTTTGGATTTTCTATTTCTCCGCAAAACCAGACTTTCCGTACATTTAATGTACACAATTTCCCTATGAATTTAGTCAGTTCTGGATTTACAATTTATCTATAAATCCAGACAATCCGCACATTTATTGTACACAATTTTCTGTTGAATTAACGCAGTTCCGGATATTTAATTTCTCTTCAAATTCATACATTCCATACATATATAATATACACAACTTCGAGCTGAATTTACGAAATTTTGGATATTAAATTTCTTCGCAAAACCAGACATTCCATATATTTATTGTATACAATTTCCATTTGATTTTACACAGTTCTGGATTTTCAATTTATCTACAAATCCAGTCTGTCCGTATAGTTAATGAACACTATTTCCCATTGAATTTACGCATTTCTGGATATTCAATTTCTCTGCAAATCTAGACATTCCGTACATATATAATGTACACAATTCCCGCTGAATTTACGAAATTTGGGATTTTAAATTTCTCCGCAAAACCAGACTTTCCGTACATTTAATGTACACAATTTCTCGATGAATTTACTCAGTTCTGGATTTTCAATTTATCTGCAAATCTAGACATCCGTACTTTTAATGTACACAATTTCCCGTCGAATTTACGCAGTTCTAGATTTTCAATTTCTCCGCATATCCAGACATTCCATACATATATATTGTACACAATTTCTCGTTGAATTTACGAAATTTTGAATATTCAATTTCTCCACAAAACCAGACATTCCGTACATTTAATGTACACAATTTCTCGTGGAATTTACGCTGTTCTGGATTTTCAATTTATCTGCAAATCCAGATATTCCGTACATATAATGTAAATAATTTCCCGTTGAATTTATATATTCCATGATATTCAATTTCTCTACAAATCCAGATATTCTGTGGATATATAATGTACACAATTCCCGCTGAATTTACGGAATTTTGGATTTTCTATTTCTCCGCAAAACAATACTTTCCGTTCATTTAATGTACACAATTTCCCTATGAATTTACTCAGTTCTGGATTTACAATTTATCTGTAAATCCAGACAGTCCGCACATTTATTGTACACAGTTTTCCGTTGAATTTACGCAGTTCTGGATATTCAATTTCTCTTCAAATTCATACATTCCATACATATATAATATACACAACTTCGAGCTGAATTTACGAAATTTTGGATATTAAATTTCTTCGCAAAACCAGACATTCCATATATTTAATGTATACAATTTCCATTTGATTTTACACAGTTCTGGATTTTCAATTTATCTACAAATCCAGTCTGTCCGTATAGTTAATGAACACTATTTCCCATTGAATTTACGCATTTCTGGATATTCAATTTCTCAGCAAATCTAGACATTCCGTACATATATAATGTACACAATTCCCGCTGAATTTACGAAATTTTGGATTTTCAATATCTCCGCAGTACCAGACTTTCCGTACATTTAATGTACACAATTTCTCGATGGATTTACTCAGTTCTGGATTTTCAATTTATCTGCAAATCTAGACAGTCCGTACTTTTAATGTACACAATTTCCAGTCGAATTTACGCATTACTAGATTTTCAATTTCTCCGCATATCCAGACATTCCATACATATATAATGTACACAATTTCTCGTTGAATTTACGAAATTTTGAATATTCAATTTCTCCACAAATCCAGACATTCCGCACATTTAATGTACACAATTTCTCGTGGAATTTACGCTGTTCTGGATTTTCAATTTATCTGCAAATCTAGATATTCCGTACATATAATGTAAATAATTTCCCGTTGAATTTATATATTTCAAGATATTCAATTTCTCTGCAAATCCAGATATTCTGTAGATATATAATGTACACAATTCCCGCTGAATTTACGGAATTTTGGATTTTCTATTTCTCCGCAAAACCAGACTTTCCGTACATTTAATGTACACAATTTCCCTATGAATTTACTCAGTTCTGGATTTACAATTTATCTGTAAATCCAGACAATCCGCACATTTATTGTACACAATTTTCCGTTGAATTTACGCAGTTTCGGATATTTAATTTCTCTTCAAATTCATACATTCCATACATATATAATATACACAACTTCGAGCTGAATTTACGAAATTTTGGATATTAAATTTCTTCGCAAAACCAGACATTCCATATATTTAATGTATACAATTTCCATTTGATTTTACACAGTTCTGGATTTTCAATTTATCTACAAATCCAGTCTGTCCGTATAGTTAATGAACACTATTTCCCATTGAATTTACGCATTTCTGGATATTCAATTTCTCTGCAAATCTAGACATTCCGTACATATATAATGTACACAATTCCCGTTGAATTTACGAAAATTTGGATTTTAAATTTCTCCGCAAAACCAGACTTTCCGTACATTTAACGTACACAATTTCTCAATGAATTTACTCAGTTCAAGATTTTCAATTTATCTGCAAATCTAGACAGTCCGTACTTTTAATGTACACAATTTCCAGTCGAATTTACGCAGTACTAGATTTTCAATTTCTCCGCATATCCAGACATTCCAAACGTAGATAATGTACACAATTTCTCGTTGAATTTACGAAATTTTGGATATTCAATTTCTCCACAAAACCAGACATTCCGCACATTTAATGTACACAATTTCCCGTGGAATTTACGCTGTTCTGGATTTTCAATTTATCTGCAAATCTAGATATTCCGTACATATAATGTAAATAATTTCCCGTTGAATTCATATATTTCAAGATATTCAATTTCTCAGCAAATCCAGATATTCTGCAGATATATAATGTACACAGTTCCCGCTGAATTTACGGAATTTTGGATTTTCTATTTCTCGGCAAAACCAGACTTTCTGTACATTTAATGTACGCAATTTCCCTATGAATTTACTCAGTTCTGGATTTACAATTTATCTGTAAATCCATACAGTCCGCACATTTATTGTACACAATTTTCCGTTGAATTTACGCAGTTCCGGATATTCAATTTCTCTTCAAATTCATACATTCCATACATATATAATACACACAACATCGAGCTGAATTTACGAAATTTTGGATATTAAATTTCTTCGCAAAACCAGACATTCCATATATTTATTGTATACAATTTCCATTTGATTTTACACAGTTCTGGATTTTCAATTTATCTACAAATCCAGCCTGTCCGTATAGTTAATGAACACTATTTCCCATTGAATTTACGCATTTCTGGATATTCAATTTCTCTGCAAATCTAGACATTCCGTACATATATAATGTACACAATTCCCGCTGAATTTACGAAATTTTGGATTTTAAATTTCTCCGCAAAACCAGACTTTCCGTACATTTAATGTACACAATTTCTCGATGAATTTACTCAGTTCTGGATTTTCAATTTATCTGCAAATAAGACAGTCCGTACTTTTAATGTACACAATTTCCCGTCGAATTTACGCAGTTCTAGATTTTCAATTTCTCCGCATATCCAGACATTCCATTCATATATAATGTACACAATTTCTCGTTGAATTTACGAAATTTTGAATATTCAATTTCTCCACAAAACCAGACATTCCGTACATTTAATGTACACAATTTCTCGTGGAATTTACGCTGTTCTGGATTTTCAATTTATCTGCAAATCCAGATATTCCGTACATATAATGTAAATAATTTCCCGTTGAATTTATATATTTCAAGATATTCAATTTCTCTGCAAATCCAGATATTCTGTAGATATATAATGTACACAATTCCCGCTGAATTTACGGAATTTTGGATTTTCTATTTCTCCGCAAAACCAGACTTTCCGCTCATTTAATGTACACAATTTCCCTATGAATTTACTCAGTTCTGGATTTACAATTTATCTGTAAATCCAGACAGTCCGCACATTTATTGTACACAATTTTCCGTTGAATTTTTGCATTTCTGGATATTCAATTTCTCTGCAAATCTAGACATTCCGTACATATATAATGTACACAATTCCCGCTTAATTTACGAAATTTTGGATTTTCAATTTCTCCGCAGAACCAGACTTTCCGTACATTTAATGTACACAATTTCTCGATGAATTTACTCAGTTCTGGATTTTCAATTTATCTGCAAATATAGACTGTCCGTACTTTTAATGTAAACAATTTCCCGTCGAATTTACGCTGCTCTAGATTTTCAATTTCTCCGCATATCCAGACATTCCAAACGTATATAATGTACACAATTTCTCGTTGAATTTACGAAATTTTGGATATTCAATTTCTCGTGGAATTTACACTGTTCTGGATTTTCAATTTATCTGCAAATCTTGATATTCTGTACATATAATGTAAATAATTTCCCGTTGAATTTATATATTTCAAGATATTCAATTTCTCTGCAAATCCAGATATTCTGTAGATATATAATGTACACAATTCCCGCTGAATTTACGGAATTTTGGATTTTCTATTTCTCCGCAAAACCAGACTTTCCGTACATTTAATGTACACAATTTCCCTATGAATTTAGTCAGTTCTGGATTTACAATTTATCTATAAATCCAGACAATCCGCACATTTATTGTACCCAATTTTCCGTTGAATTAACGCAGTTTCGGATATTTAATTTCTCTTCAAATTCATACATTCCATACATATATAATATACACAACTTCGAGCTGAATTTACGAAATTTTGGATATTAAATTTCTTCGCAAAACCAGACATTCCATATATTTATTGTATACAATTTCCATTTGATTTTACACAGTTCTGGATTTTCAATTTATCTACAAATCCAGTCTGTCCGTATAGTTAATGAACACTATTTCCCATTGAATTTACGCATTTCTGGATATTCAATTTCTCTGCAAATCTAGACATTCCGTACATATATAATGTACACAATTCCCGCTGAATTTACGAAATTTGGGATTTTAAATTTCTCCGCAAAACCAGACTTTCCGTACATTTAATGTACACAATTTCTCGATGAATTTACTCAGTTCTGGATTTTCAATTTATCTGCAAATCTAGACAGTCCGTACTTTTAATGTACACAATTTCCCGTCGAATTTACGCAGTTCTAGATTTTCAATTTCTCCGCATATCCAGACATTCCATACATATATATTGTACACAATTTCTCGTTGAATTTACGAAATTTTGAATATTCAATTTCTCCACAAAACCAGACATTCCGTACATTTAATGTACACAATTTCTCGTGGAATTTACGCTGTTCTGGATTTTCAATTTATCTGCAAATCCAGATATTCCGTACATATAATGTAAATAATTTCCCGTTGAATTTATATATTCCATGATATTCAATTTCTCTACAAATCCAGATATTCTGTGGATATATAATGTACACAATTCCCGTTGAATTTACGGAATTTTGGATTTTCGATTTCTCCGCAAAACAATACTTTCCGTTCATTTAATGTACACAATTTCCCTATGAATTTACTCAGTTCTGGATTTACAATTTATCTGTAAATCCAGACAGTCCGCACATTTATTGTACACAGTTTTCCGTTGAATTTACGCAGTTCTGGATATTCAATTTCTCTTCAAATTCATACATTCCATACATATATAATATACACAACTTCGAGCTGAATTTACGAAATTTTGGATATTAAATTTCTTCGCAAAACCAGACATTCCATATATTTAATGTATACAATTTCCATTTGATTTTACACAGTTCTGGATTTTCAATTTATCTACAAATCCAGTCTGTCCGTATAGTTAATGAACACTATTTCCCATTGAATTTACGCATTTCTGGATATTCAATTTCTCTGCAAATCTAGACATTCCGTACATATATAATGTACACAATTCCCGCTGAATTTACGAAATTTTGGATTTTCAATATCTCCGCAGTACCAGACTTTCCGTACATTTAATGTACACAATTTCTCGATGGATTTACTCAGTTCTGGATTTTGAATTTTTCTGCAAATCTAGACAGTCCGTACTTTTAATGTACACAATTTCCAGTCGAATTTACGCATTACTAGATTTTCAATTTCTCCGCATATCCAGACATTCCATACATATATAATGTACACAATTTCTCGTTGAATTTACGAAATTTTGAATATTCAATTTCTCCACAAATCCAGACATTCCGCACATTTAATGTACACAATTTCTCGTGGAATTTACGCTGTTCTGGATTTTCAATTTATCTGCAAATCTAGATATTCCGTACATATAATGTAAATAATTTCCCGTTGAATTTATATATTTCAAGATATTCAATTTCTCTGCAAATCCAGATATTCTGTAGATATATAATGTACACAATTCCCGCTGAATTTACGGAATTTTGGATTTTCTATTTCTCCGCAAAACCAGACTTTCCGTACATTTAATGTACACAATTTCCCTATGAATTTACTCAGTTCTGGATTTACAATTTATCTGTAAATCCAGACAATCCGCACATTTATTGTACACGATTTTCCGTTGAATTTACGCAGTTTCGGATATTTAATTTCTCTTCAAATTCATACATTCCATACATATATAATATACACAACTTCGAGCTGAATTTACGAAATTTTGGATATTAAATTTCTTCGTAAAACCAGACATTCCATATATTTAATGTATACAATTTCCATTTGATTTTACACAGTTCTGGATTTTCAATTTATCTACAAATCCAGTCTGTCCGTATAGTTAATGAACACTATTTCCCATTGAATTTACGCATTTCTGGATATTCAATTTCTCTGCAAATCTAGACATTCCGTACATATATAATGTACACAATTCCCGCTGAATTTACGAAAATTTGGATTTTAAATTTCTCCGCAAAACCAGACTTTCCGTACATTTAATGTACACAATTTCTCAATGAATTTACTCAGTTCAAGATTTTCAATTTATCTGCAAATCTAGACAGTCCGTACTTTTGATGTACACAATTTCCAGTCGAATTTACGCAGTACTAGATTTTCAATTTCTCCGCATATCCAGACATTCCAAACGTAGATAATGTACACAATTTCTCGTTGAATTTACGAAATTTTGGATATTCAATTTCTCCACAAAACCAGACATTCCGCACATTTAATGTACACAATTTCCCGTGGAATTTACGCTGTTCTGGATTTTCAATTTATCTGCAAATCTAGATATTCCGTACATATAATGTAAATAATTTCCCGTTGAATTCATATATTTCAAGATATTCAATTTCTCAGCAAATCCAGATATTCTGTAGATATATAATGTACACAGTTCCCGCTGAATTTACGGAATTTTGGATTTTCTATTTCTCGGCAAAACCAGACTTTCTGTACATTTAATGTACACAATTTCCCTATGAATTTACTCAGTTCTGGATTTACAATTTATCTGTAAATCCATACAGTCCGCACATTTATTGTACACAATTTTCCGTTGAATTTACGCAGTTCCGGATATTCAATTTCTCTTCAAATTCATACATTCCATACATATATAATACACACAACATCGAGCTGAATTTACGAAATTTTGGATATTAAATTTCTTCGCAAAACCAGACATTCCATATATTTATTGTATACAATTTCCATTTGATTTTACACAGTTCTGGATTTTCAATTTATCTACAAATCCAGTCTGTCCGTATAGTTAATGAACACTATTTCCCATTGAATTTACGCATTTCTGGATATTCAATTTCTCTGCAAATCTAGACATTCCGTACATATATAATGTACACAATTCCCGCTGAATTTACGAAATTTGGGATTTTAAATTTCTCCGCAAAACCAGACTTTCCGTACATTTAATGTACACAATTTCTCGATGAATTTACTCAGTTCTGGATTTTCAATTTATCTGCAAATAAGACAGTCCGTACTTTTAATGTACACAATTTCCCGTCGAATTTACGCAGTTCTAGATTTTCAATTTCTCCGCATATCCAGACATTCCATTCATATATAATGTACACAATTTCTCGTTGAATTTACGAAATTTTGAATATTCAATTTCTCCACAAAACCAGACATTCCGTACATTTAATGTACACAATTTCTCGTGGAATTTACGCTGTTCTGGATTTTCAATTTATCTGCAAATCCAGATATTCCGTACATATAATGTAAATAATTTCCCGTTGAATTTATATATTTCAAGATATTCAATTTCTCTGCAAATCCAGATATTCTGTAGATATATAATGTACACAATTCCCGCTGAATTTACGGAATTTTGGATTTTCTATTTCTCCGCAAAACCAGACTTTCCGCTCATTTAATGTACACAATTTCCCTATGAATTTACTCAGTTCTGGATTTACAATTTATCTGTAAATCCAGACAGTCCGCACATTTATTGTACACAATTTTCCGTTGAATTTTTGCATTTCTGGATATTCAATTTCTCTGCAAATCTAGACATTCCGTACATATATAATGTACACAATTCCCGCTTAATTTACGAAATTTTGGATTTTCAATTTCTCCGCAGAACCAGACTTTCCGTACATTTAATGTACACAATTTCTCGATGAATTTACTCAGTTCTGGATTTTCAATTTATCTGCAAATCTAGACTGTCCGTACTTTTAATGTAAACAATTTCCCGTCGAATTTACGCTGCTCTAGATTTTCAATTTCTCCGCATATCCAGACATTCCAAACGTATATAATGTACACAATTTCTCGTTGAATTTACGAAATTTTGGATATTCAATTTCTCGTGGAATTTACACTGTTCTGGATTTTCAATTTATCTGCAAATCTTGATATTCTGTACATATAATGTAAATAATTTCCCGTTGAATTTATATATTTCAAGATATTCAATTTCTCTGCAAATCCAGATATTCTGTAGATATATAATGTACACAATTCCCGCTGAATTTACGGAATTTTGGATTTTCTATTTCTCCGCAAAACCAGACTTTCCGTACATTTAATGTACACAATTTCCCTATGAATTTAGTCAGTTCTGGATTTACAATTTATCTATAAATCCAGACAATCCGCACATTTATTGTACACAATTTTCTGTTGAATTAACGCAGTTCCGGATATTTAATTTCTCTTCAAATTCATACATTCCATACATATATAATATACACAACTTCGAGCTGAATTTACGAAATTTTGGATATTAAATTTCTTCGCAAAACCAGACATTCCATATATTTATTGTATACAATTTCCATTTGATTTTACACAGTTCTGGATTTTCAATTTATCTACAAATCCAGTCTGTCCGTATAGTTAATGAACACTATTTCCCATTGAATTTACGCATTTCTGGATATTCAATTTCTCTGCAAATCTAGACATTCCGTACATATATAATGTACACAATTCCCGCTGAATTTACGAAATTTGGGATTTTAAATTTCTCCGCAAAACCAGACTTTCCGTACATTTAATGTACACAATTTCTCGATGAATTTACTCAGTTCTGGATTTTCAATTTATCTGCAAATCTAGACAGTCCGTACTTTTAATGTACACAATTTCCCGTCGAATTTACGCAGTTCTAGATTTTCAATTTCTCCGCATATCCAGACATTCCATACATATATATTGTACACAATTTCTCGTTGAATTTACGAAATTTTGAATATTCAATTTCTCCACAAAACCAGACATTCCGTACATTTAATGTACACAATTTCTCGTGGAATTTACGCTGTTCTGGATTTTCAATTTATCTGCAAATCCAGATATTCCGTACATATAATGTAAATAATTTCCCGTTGAATTTATATATTCCATGATATTCAATTTCTCTACAAATCCAGATATTCTGTGGACATATAATGTACACAATTCCCGCTGAATTTACGGAATTTTGGATTTTCTATTTCTCCGCAAAACAATACTTTCCGTTCATTTAATGTACATAATTTCCCTATGAATTTACTCAGTTCTGGATTTACAATTTATCTATAAATCCAGACAGTCCGCACATTTATTGTACACAGTTTTCCGTTGAATTTACGCAGTTCTGGATATTCAATTTCTCTTCAAATTCATACATTCCATACATATATAATATACACAACTTCGAGCTGAATTTACGAAATTTTGGATATTAAATTTCTTCGCAAAACCAGACATTCCATATATTTAATGTATACAATTTCCATTTGATTTTACACAGTTCTGGATTTTCAATTTATCTACAAATCCAGTCTGTCCGTATAGTTAATGAACACTATTTCCCATTGAATTTACGCATTTCTGGATATTCAATTTCTCTGCAAATCTAGACATTCCGTACATATATAATGTACACAATTCCCGCTGAATTTACGAAATTTTGGATTTTCAATATCTCCGCAGTACCAGACTTTCCGTACATTTAATGTACACAATTTCTCGATGGATTTACTCAGTTCTGGATTTTCAATTTATCTGCAAATCTAGACAGTCCGTACTTTTAATGTACACAATTTCCAGTCGAATTTACGCATTACTAGATTTTCAATTTCTCCGCATATCCAGACATTCCATACATATATAATGTACACAATTTCTCGTTGAATTTAAGAAATTTTGAATATTCAATTTCTCCACAAATCCAGACATTCCGCACATTTAATGTACACAATTTCTCGTGGAATTTACGCTGTTCTGGATTTTCAATTTATCTGCAAATCTAGATATTCCGTACATATAATGTAAATAATTTCCCGTTGAATTTATATATTTCAAGATATTCAATTTCTCTGCAAATCCAGATATTCTGTAGATATATAATGTACACAATTCCCGCTGAATTTACGGAATTTTGGATTTTCTATTTCTCCGCAAAACCAGACTTTCCGTTCATTTAATGTACACAATTTCCCTATGAATTTACTTGTTCTGGATTTACAATTTATCTGTAAATCCAAACAGTCCGCACATTTATTGTACACAATTTTCCGTTGAATTTACGCAGTTCCGGATATTCAATTTCTCTTCAAATTCATACATTCTATACATATATAATACACACAACATCGAGCTGAATTCACGAAATTTTGGATATTAAATTTCTTCGCAAAACCAGACATTCCATATATTTATTGTATACAATTTCCATTTGATTTTACACAGTTCTGGATTTTCAATTTATCTACAAATCCAGTCTGTCCGTATAGTTAATGAACACTATTTCCCATTGAATTTACGAATTTCTGGATATTCAATTTCTCTGCAAATCTAGACATTCCGTACATATATAATGCACACAATTCCCGCTGAATTTACGAAATTTTGGATATTCAATTTCTCCGCAGAACCAGAATTTCCGTACATTTAATGTACACAATTTCTCTTGGAGTTTACGCTGTTCTGGATTTTCAATTTACCTGCAAATCTAGATATTCCGTACATATAATGTAATTAATTTCCCGTTGAATTTATATATTTCAAGATATTCAATTTCTCTGCAAATCCAGATATTCTGTAGATATAAAATGTACACAATTCCCGCTGAATTTTCGGAATTTTGGATTTTCAATTTCTCCGCAGAACTAAACTTTCCGTACATTTAATGTACACAATTTCTAGATGAATTTACTCAGTTCTGGTTTTTCAATTTATCTGCAAATCTAGACAGTCCGTACTTTTAATGTACACAATTTCCCGTCGAATTTACGCTGTTCTAGATTTTCAATTTCTCCGCATATCCAGACATTCCAAACATATATAATGTACACAATTTCTCGTTGAATTTACGAAATTTTGGATATTCAATTTCTCGGGGAATTTACACTGTTCTGGATTTTCAATTTATTTGCAAATCTTGATATTCTGTACATATAATGTAAATAATTTCCCGTTGAATTTATATATTTCAAGATATTCAATTTCTCTGCAAATCCAGATATTCTGTAGATATATAATGTACACAATTCCCGCTGAATTTATGGAATTTTGGATTTTCTATTTCTCCGCAAAACCAGACTTTCCGTACATTTAATGTGCACAATTTCCCTATGAATTTACTCAATTCTGGATTTACAATTTATCTGTAAATCCAGACATTCCGCACATTTATTGTACACAATTTTTCGTTGAATTTACGCAGTTCCGGATATTCAATTTCTCTTCAAATTCATACATTCCATACATATATAATATACACAACTTCGAGCTGAATTTACGAAATTTTGGATATTAAATTTCTTCGCAAAACCAGACATTCCATATATTTAATGTATACAATTCCCATTTGATTTTACACAGTTCTGGATTTTCAATTTATCTACAAATCTAGTCTGTCCGTATAGTTAATGAACACTATTTCCCATTGAATTTACGCATTTTTGGATATTCAATTTCTCTGCAAATCTAGACATTCCGTACATATATAATGTACACAATTCCCGCTGAATTTACGAAAATTTGGATTTTAAATTT
Source organism: Quercus berberidifolia (assembly GCA_028535905.1). NCBI lineage: Eukaryota > Viridiplantae > Streptophyta > Magnoliopsida > Fagales > Fagaceae > Quercus > Quercus berberidifolia. Next base: position 54,047,949 of record JAPQVW010000003.1, read on the forward strand.
CTCCGCAAAACCAGACTTTCCGTACATTTAATGTACACAATTTCTCGATGAATTTACTCAGTTCTGGATTTTCAATTTATCTGCAAATCTAGAGAGTCCGTACTTTTAATGTACACAATTTCCAGTCGAATTTACGCAGTACTAGATTTTCAATTTCTCTGCATATCCAGACATTCCAAACGTATGTAATGTACACAATTTCTCGTTGAATTTACGAAATTTTGGATATTCAATTTCTCCACAAAACCAGACATTCCGTACATTTAATGTACACAATTTCCCGTGGAATTTACGCTGTTCTGGATTTTCAATTTATCTGCAAATCTAGATATTCCGTACATATAATGTAAATAATTTCCCGTTGAATTTATATATTTCAAGATATTCAATTTCTCAGCAAATCCAGATAATCTGTAGATATATAATGTACACAATTCCCGCTGAATTTACGGAATTTTGGATTTTCTATTTCTCCGTAAAACCAGACTTTTCGTACATTTAATGTACACAATTTCCCTATGAATTTACTCAGTTCTGGACTTACAATTTATCTGTAAATCCATACAGTCCGCACATTTATTGTACACAATTTTCCGTTGAATTTACGCAGTTCCGGATATTCAATTTCTCTTCAAATTCATACATTCCATACATATATAATACACACAACATCGAGCTGAATTTATGAAATTTTGGATATTAAATTTCTTCACAGAACCAGACATTCCATATATTTAATGTATACAATTTCCATTTGATTTTACACAGTTCTGGATTTTCAATTTATCTACAAATCCAGTCTGTCCGTATAGTTAATGAACACTATTTCCCATTGAATTTACGCATTTCTGGATATTCAATTTCTCTGCAAATCTAGACATTCCGTACATATATAATGTACACAATTCCCGCTGAATTTACGAAATTTTGGATTTTGAATTTCTCCGCAAAACCAGACTTTCCGTACATTTAATGTACACAATTTCTCGATGAATTTACTCAGTTCTGGATTTTCAATTTATCTGCAAATCTAGACAGTCCGTACTTTTAATGTACACAATTTCCCGTCGAATTTACGCAGTTCTAGATTTTCATTTTCTCCGCATATCCAGACATTCCATACATATATAATGTACACAATTTCTCATTGAATTTACGAAATTTTGAATATTCAATTTCTCCACAAAACCAGACATTCCATACATTTAATGTACACAATTTCTCGAGGAATTTACGCTGTTCTGGATTTTCAATTTATCTGTAAATCTAGATATTCCGTACATATAATGTAAATAATTTCCCGTTGAATTTATATATTTCAAGATATTCAATTTCTCTGCAAATCCAGATATTCTGTAGATATATAATGTACACAATTCCCGCTGAATTTACTGAATTTTGGATTTTCTATTTCTCCGCAAAACCAGACTTTCCGTTCATTTAATGTACACAATTTCCCTATGAATTTACTCAGTTCTGGATTTACAATTTATCTGTAAATCCAAACAGGCCGCACATTTATTGTACACAATTTTCCGTTGAATTTACGCAGTTCTGGATATTCAATTTCTCTTCAAATTCATACATTCCATACATATATAATATACACAACTTCGAGCTGAATTTACGATATTTTGGATATTAAATTTCTTCGCAAAACCAGACATTCCATATATTTAATGTATACAATTTCCATTTGATTTTACACAGTTCTGGATTTTCAATTTATCTACAAATCCAGTCTGTCCGTATAGTTAACGAACACTATTTCCCATTGAATTTACGCATTTCTGGATATTCAATTTCTCTGCAAATATAGACATTCCGTACATATATAATGTACACAATTCCCGCTGAATTTACGAAATTTTGGATTTTCAATTTCTCCGCAGAACCAGACTTTCCGTACATTTAATGTACACAATTTCTCGATGAATTTACTCAGTTCTGGATTCTCAATTTATCTGCAAATCTAGACAGTCCGTACTTTTAATGTACACAATTTCCCGTCGAATTTACGCTGTTCTAGATTTTCAATTTCTCCGCATATCCAGACATTCCAAACATATATAATGTCAACAATTTCTCGTTGAATTTACGAAATTTTGGATATTCAATTTCTCCACAAAACCAGACATTCCGTACATTTAATGTACACAATTTCTCGTGGAATTTACACTGTTCTGGATTTTCAATTTATCTGCTAATCTTGATATTCTGTAAATATAATGTAAATAATTTCCCGTTGAATTTATATATTTCAAGATATTCAATTTCTCTGCAAATCCAGATATTCTGTACATATATAATGTTAACAATTCCCGCTGAATTTACGAAATTTTGGATTTTGAATTTCTCCGCAAAACCAGACTATCCGTACATTTAATGTACACAATTTCTCGATGAATTTACTCAGTTCTGGATTTTCAATTTATCTGCAAATCTAGACAGTCCGTACTTTTAATGTACACAATTTCCAGTCGAATTTACGCAGTACTAGATTTTCAATTTCTCCGCATATCCAGACATTCCAAACGTATATAATGTACACAATTTCTCGTTGAATTTACGAAATTTTGGATATTCAATTTCTCCACAAAACCAGACATTCACTACATTTAATGTACACAATTTCCAGTGGAATTTACGCTGTTCTGGATTTTCAATTTATCTGCAAATCTAGATATTCTGTACATATAATGTAAATAATTTCCCGTTGAATTTATATATTTCAAGATATTCAATTTCTCAGCAAATCCAGATATTCTGTAGATATATAATATACACAATTCCCGCTGAATTTACGAAATTTTGGATTTTCTATTTCTCCGCAAAACCAGACTTTCCGTTCATTTAATGTACACAATTTCCCTATGAATTTACTCAGTTCTGGATTTACAATTTATCTGTAAATCCAGACAATCCGCACATTTATTGTACACAATTTTCCGTTGAATTTACGCAGTTCCGGATATTCAATTTCTCTTCAAATTCATACATTCCATACATATATAATACACACAACTTCGAGCTGAATTTACGAAATTTTGGATATTAAATTTCTTCGCAAAACCAGACATTCCATATATTTAATGTATACAATTTCCATTTGATTTTACACAGTTCTGGATTTTCAATTTATCTACAAATCCAGTCTGTCCGTATAGTTAATGAACACTATTTCCCATTGAATTTACGGATTTCTGGATATTCAATTTCTCTGCAAATCTAGACATTCCGTACATATATAATGTACACAATTCCCGCTGAATTTACGAAAATTTGGATTTTAAATTTCTCCGAAAAACCAGACTTTCCGTACATTTAATATTCACAATTTCTCGATGAATTTACTCAGTTCTGGATTTTCAATTTATCTGCAAATCTAGACAGTCCGTACTTTTAATGTACACAATTTCCAGTCGAATTTACGCAGTTCTAGATTTTCAATTTCTCCGCATATCCAGACATTCCAAACGTATATAATGTACACAATTTCTCGTTGAATTTACGAAATTTTGGATATTCAATTTCTCCACAAAACCAGACATTCCGTACATTTAATGTACACAATTTCTCGTGGAATTTACGCTGTTCTGGATTTTCAATTTATCTGCAAATCTAGATATTCCGTACATATAATGTAAATAATTTCCCGTTGAATTTATATATTTCAAGATATTCAATTTCTCTGCAAATCCAGATATTCTGTAGATATATAATGTACACAATTCCCGCTGAATTTACGGAATTTTGGATTTTCTATTTCTCCGCAAAACCAGACTTTCCGTACATTTAATGTACACAATTTCCCTATGAATTTACTCAGTTCTGGATTTACAATTTATCTGTAAATCCAGACAGTCCGCACATTTATTGTACACAATTTTCCGTTGAATTTACGCAGTTCCGGATATTCAATTTCTCTTCAAATTCATACATTCCATACATATATAATATACACAACTTCGAGCTGAATTTACGAAATTTTGGATATTAAATTTCTTCGCAAAACCAGACATTCCATATATTTAATGTATACAATTTCCGTTTGATTTTACACAGTTCTGGATTTTTAATTTATCTACAAATCCAGTCTGTCTGTATAGTTAATGAACACTATTTCCCATTGAATTTACGCATTTTTGGATATTCAATTTCTCTGCAAATCTAGACATTCCGTACATATATAATGTACACAATTCCCGCTGAATTTACGAAATTTTGGATTTTCAATTTCTCTGCAAAACCAGACTTTCCGTACATTTAATGTACACAATTTCTCGATGAATTTACTCAGTTCTGGATTTTCAATTTATCTGCAAATCTAGACAGTCCGTACTTTTAATGTACACAATTTCCCGTCGAATTTACGCTGTTCTAGATTTTCAATTTCTCCGCATATCCAGACATTCCAAACATATATAATGTACACAATTTGTCGTTGAATTTATGAAATTTTGGATATTCAATTTCTCGTGGAATTTACACTGTTCTGGATTTTCAATTTATCTGCAAATCTTGATATTCTGTACATATAATGTAAATAATTTCCCATTGAATTTATATATTTCAAGATATTCAATTTCTCTGCAAATCCAGATATTCTGTAGATATATAATGTACACAATTCCCGCTGAATTTACGGAATTTTGGATTTTCTATTTCTCCGCAAAACCAGACTTTCCGTACATTTAATGTACACAATTTCCCTATGAATTTACTAAGTTCTGGATTTACAATTTATCTGTAAATCCAGACAATCCGCACATTTATTGTACACAATTCTCCGTTGAATTTACTCAGTTCCGGATATTCAATTTCTCTTCAAATTCATACATTCCAACCATATATAATGTACACAATTTGTCGTTGAATTTACGAAATTTTGGATATTCAATTTGTCGTGGAATTTACACTGTTCTGGATTTTCAATTTATCTGCAAATCTTGATATTCTGTACATATAATGTAAATAATTTCCCGTTGAATTTATATATTTCAAGATATTCAATTTCTCTGCAAATCCAGATATTTTGTAGATATATAATGTACACAATTCTCGCTGAATTTACGAAATTTTGGATTTTCTATTTCTCCGCAAAACCAGACTTTCCGTACATTTAATGTACACAATTTCCCTATGAATTTACTCAGTTCTGGATTTACAATTTATCTGTAAATCCAGACAATCCGCACATTTATTGTACACAATTTTCCGTTGAATTTACGCAGTTCCGGATATTCAATTTCTCTTCAAATTCAGACATTCCATACATATATAATATACACAACTTCGTGTTGAATTTACGAAATTTTGGATATTAAATTTCTCCGCAAAACCAGACGTTCCATATATTTAATGTATACAATTTCCATTTGATTTTACACAGTTCTGGATTTTCAATTTATCTACAAATCCAGACTGTCCATATAGTTAATGAACACTATTTCCCATTGAATTTACGCATTTCTGGATATTCAATTTCTCTGCAAATCAAGACATTCCGTGCATATATAATGTTCACAATTCTCGCTGAATTTCCGAAATTTTGGAATTTCAAATTATCCGCAGAACCAGACATTTCGTACATTTAATATACACAATTTCCCGTTGAATTTACGCAGTTCTGGGTATTCAATCTATCTGCAAATCCAAATAGTTCGTACATTTATTGTACACAATTTCCTGTGGAATTTACGTTGTTCTGGATTTTCAATTTATCTGCAAATCCAGATATTACGTACATATAATGTACATAATTTCCCGTTGAATTTATATATTTCAAGATATTCAATTTCTCTGCAAATCCAGACATTCCGTGCACATATAATGTACACAATTCCCGCTGAATTTACGAAATTTTGGATTTTCAATTTCTCCAAAAAACTAGACTTTCCGCACATTTAATGTACACAATTTCCCTATGAATTTACTCAGTTTTTGATTTGCAATTTATCTGCAAATCCAGATAGTCCGCACATTTATTGTACACAATTTTCCGTTGAATTTACGCAATTCCGGATATTCAATTTCTCCTCAAATTCAGACATTCCATACATATATAATATACTCAACTTCGTGCTGAATTTACGAAATTTTGGATATTAAATTTCTTCGCAAAACCAGACATTCCATATATTTAAAGTATACAATTTCCATTTAATTTTACACAGTTCTGGATTTTAAATTTATTTACAAATCCAGTCTGTCCGTATAGTTAATGAACACTATTTCCCATTGAATTTACGCATTTCTGGATATTCAATTTCTCTGCAAATCTAGCATTCCGTACATATATAATGTACACAATTCTCGCTGAATTTACGAAATTTTGGATTTTCAATTTCTTCGCAGAACCAGATTTTCCGTACATTTAATGTACACAATTTCCCATTAAATTTACACAGTTTTAGATTTTCAATTTATTTGAAAATCCAGACAGTCCGTACATTTAATGAACACAATTTCTCGTGGAATTTACGCAGTTTTGGTTATTCAATTTATCTGCAAATCCAAACAGTCCGTACATTTATTGTACACAATTTCTCGTGGAATTTACGCTGTTCTGGATTTTCAATTTATCTGGAAATCCAGATATTCCGTACATATCATGTAAATAATTTCCCGTTGAATTTATATATTTCAAGATATTAAATTTCTCTGCAAATCCAGATATTCTGTACATATATAACGTACACAATTCCCGCTGAATTTACGGAATTTTGGATTTTCAATTTCTCCGCAAAACCAGACTTTCCGTACATTTAATGGACACAATTTCCCTATGAATTTACTCAGTTCTGGATTTACAATTTATCTGCAAATCCAGACAGTCCGCACATTTAATGTACACAATTTTCCGTTGAATTTACACAGTTCCGGATATAAAATTTCTCTTCAAATTCATACAGTCCATACGTATATAATATACACAACTTCATGTTGAATTTACGAAATTTTGGATATTAAATTTCTCCGCAAACCAGACATTCCATATATTTAATGTATACAATTTCCATTTGATTTTACACAGTTCTGGATTTTCAATTTATCTAAAAATCCATAATGTCTGTATAGTTAATGAACACTATTTCCCATTGAATTTACGCATTTCAGGATATTCAATTTCTCTGCAAATCAAGACATTCCGTGCATATATAATGTACACAATTCCCGCTGAATTTCCGAAATTTTGGAATTTCAAATTCTCCGCAGAACCAGACTTTCCGTACATTTAATATACACAATTTCCCGTTGAATTTACGCAGTTCTGGGTATTCAATTTATCTGCAAATCCAAACAGTCCGTACATTTATTGTACACAATTTCCCGTGGAATTTACCCTGTTCTGGATTTTCAATTTATCTGCAAATACCAATATTCCGTACATATATTGTAAATAATTTCTCGTTGAATTTATATATCTCAAGATATTCAATTTCCTTGGAAATCCAGACATTCCGTACATATATAATCTACACAATTCCCGCGGAATTTACGACATTTTGGATTTTCAATTTCTCCGCAAAACCAGACTTTCCGTACATTTATTATACACAATTTCCCGTTGAATTTACGTAGTTCTGGGTATTCAATTTATCTGCAAATCCAAATAGTCCGTACATTTATTGTACACAATTTCCCATGGAATTTACGCTGTTCTGGATTTTCAATTTATCTGCAAATCCAGATATTCCGTACATATAATGTACATAATTTCCCGTTGAATTTGTATATTTCAAGATATTCAATTTCTCTACAAATCCAGACATTCCGTGCATATATAATGTACACAATTCCCGCTGAATTTACGAAATTTTGGATTTTCAATTTCTCCCCAAAACTAGACTTTCCGTACATTTAATGTACACAATTTCCCTATGAATTTACTCAGTTATGGATTTGCAATTTATCTGCAAATCCAGACAGTCCGCACATTTAATGTACACAATTTTCCGTTGAATTTACGCAGTTTCGGATATAAAATTTCTCTTCGAATTCAGACATTCCATACATATATAATATGCACAGGTTCGTGCAGAATTTACGAAATTTTGAATTTTCAATTTCTCCGCAAAACCAGACTTTCCGTACATTTCATATACACAATTTCCCGTTGAATTTACGCAGTTCCGGATATTCAATTTTTCCTCAAATTCAGACGTTCCATACATATATAATATATACAACTTCGTGCTGAATTTACGAAATTTTGGAAATTAAATTTCTTCGCAAAACCAGACATTCCATATATTTAATGTATACAATTTCCATTTGATTTTATACAGTTCTGGATTTTCAATTTATATACAAATCAAGTCTGTCCGTATAGTTAATGAACACTATTTCCCACTGAATTTACACATTTCTGGATATTCAATTTCTCCACAAATCTAGACATTCCGTACATATAAAATGTACACAATTCTCGCTGAATTTTGGAAATTTTGGATTTTCAATTTCTCCGCAGAACCAGACTTTCCGTACATTTAATTTACACAATTTCCCATTAAATTTACACAGTTTCAGAATTTCAATTTATTTGAAAATCCAGACAGTCCGTACATTTAATGCACACAATTTCTCGTGGAATTTACGTAGTTTTGGTTATTCAATTTATCTGCAAATCCAAACAGTCCGTACATTTATTGTACACAATTTCTCGTGGAATTTACGCTGTTCTGGATTTTCAATTTATCTGGAAATCCAGATATTCCGTACATATAATGTAAATAATTTCCCGTTGAATTTATATATTTCAAGATATTCAATTTCTCTGCAAATCCAGACATTCCGTGCATATATAATGTACACAATTCCCGCTGAATTTACGAAATTTTGGATTTTCAATTTCTCCGCAAAACTAGAATTTCCGCACATTTAATGTACACAATTTCCCTATGAATTTACTCAGTTCTGGATTTACAATTTATCTGCAAATCCAGACAGTCCGCACATTTATTGTACACAATTTTCCGTTGAATTTACGCAATTCCGGATATTTAATTTCTCCTCAAATTCAGACATTCCATACATATATAATATACTCAACTTCGTGCTGAATTTACGAAATTTTGGATATTAAATTTCTTCGCAAAACCAGACATTCCATATATTTAAAGTATACAATTTCCATTTAATTTTACACAGTTCTGGAATTTCAATTTATTTACAAATCCAGTCTGTCCGTATAGTTAATGAACACTATTTCCCATTGAATTTACGCATTTCTGGATATTCAATTTCTCTGCAAATCTAGCATTCCGTACATATATAATGTACACAATTTCCCATTAAATTTACACAGTTTCAGATTTTCAATTTATTTGAAAATCTAGACAGTCCGTACATTTAATGAACACAATTTCTCGTGGAATTTACGCAGTTTTGGGTATTCAATTTATCTGCAAATCCAAACAGTCCGTACATTTATTGTACACAATTTCTCGTGGAATTTAAGCTGTTCTGGATTTTCAATTTATCTGGAAATCCAGATATTCCGTACATATAATGTAAATAATTTCCCGTTAAATTTATATATTTCAAGATATTCAATTTCTCTGCAAATCCAGATATTCTGTACATATATAACGTACACAATTCCCGCTGAATTTACGGAATTTTGGATTTTCAATTTCTCCGCAAAACCAGACTTTCCGTACATTTAATGACACAATTTCCCTATGAATTTACTCAGTTCTGGATTTACAATTTATCTGCAAATCCAGGCAGTCCGCACATTTAATGTACACAATTTTCCGTTGAATTTACGCAGTTCCGGATATAAAATTTCTCTTCAAATTCAGACATTCCATACATATATAATATACACAACTTCATGTTGAATTTATGAAATTTTGGATATTAAATTTCTCCGCAAAACCAGACATTCCATATATTTAATGTATACAATTTCCATTTGATTTTACACAGTTCTGGATTTTCAATTTATCTACAAATCCATACTGTCTGTATAGTTAATGAACACTATTTCCCATTGAATTTACGCATTTCTGGATATTCAATTTCTCTGCAAATCAAGACATTCCGTGCAAATATAATGTACACAATTCTCGCTGAATTTCTGAAATTTTGGAATTTCAAATTCTCCGCAGAACCAGACTTTCCGTACATTTAATAGACACAATTTCCCGTTGAATTTACGCAGTTCTGGGTATTCAATTTATCTCCAAATCCAAACAGTCCGTACATTTATTGTACACAATTTCCCGTGGAATTTACCCTGTTCTGGATTTTCAATTTATCTGCAAATACAGATATTCCGTACATATAATGTAAATAATTTCTCGTTGAATTTATATATCTCAAGATATTCAATTTCCTTGCAAATCCAGACATTCCGTAGATATATAATCTACACAATTCCCGCGGAATTTACGACATTTTGGATTTTCAATTTCTCCGCAAAACCAGACTTTCCGTACATTTATTATACACAATTTCCCGTTGAATTTACGTAGTTCTGGGTATTCAATTTATCTGCAAATCCAAATAGTCCGTACATTTATTGTACACAATTTCCCATGGAATTTACGCTGTTCTGGATTTTCAATTTATCTGCAAATCCAGATATTCCGTACATATAATGTACATAATTTCCCGTTGAATTTATAAATTTCAAGATATTCAATTTCTCTACAAATCCAGACATTCAGTGCATATATAATGTACACAATTCCCGCTGAATTTACGAAATTTTGGATTTTCAATTTCTCCGCAAAACTAGACTTTCCGTACATTTAATGTACACAATTTCCCTATGAATTTACTCAGTTCTGGATTTACAATTTATCTGCAAATCCAGACAGTCCGCACATTTAATGTACACAATTTTCCGTTGAATTTACGCAGTTTCGGATATAAAATTTCTCTTCGAATTCAGACATTCCATACATATATAATATATACAACTTCGTGCAGAATTTACGAAATTTTGGATATTAAATTTCTCCGCAAAACCAGGCATTCCATATATTTAATGTATACAATTTCCATTTCATTTTACACAGTTCTGGATTTTCAATTTATCTACAAATCCGGACTGTCCGTATAGTAAATGAACACTATTTCCCGTTGAATATACGCATTTCTGGATATTCAATTTCTCTGTAAATCAAGACATTCCGTGCATATATAATGTACACAATTCTCGCTGAATTTACGAAATTTTGGAATTTCAATTTCTCCGCAGAACCAGACTTTCCGTACATTTAATGTACACAATTTCCCGTTGAATTTACGTAGTTCTGGGTATTCAATTTATCTGCAAATCCAAACAGTCCATACATTTATTGTACACAATTTCCCGTGGAATTTACCATGTTCTGGATTTTCAATTTACCTGCAAATACAGATATTCCGTACATATAATGTAAATAATTTCTCGTTGAATTTATATATCTCAAGATTTTCAATTTCTCTACAAATCCAGACATTCCGTAGATATATAATCTACACAATTCCCGCGGAATTTACGAAATTTTGGATTTTCAATTTCTCCGCAAAACCAAACTTTCCGTACATTTAATATACACAATTTCCCGTTGAATTTACGCAGTTCCGGATATTTAATTTTTCCTCAAATTCAGACGTTCCATACATATATAATATATACAACTTCGTGTTGAATTTACGAAATTTAGGAAATTAAATTTCTTCACAAACCAGACATTCCATATATTTAATGTATACAATTTCCATTTGATCTTATACAGTTCTGGATTTTCAATTTATCTACAAATCCAGTCTGTCCGTATAGTTAATGAACACTATTTCCCACTGAATTTACGCATTTCTGGATATTCAATTTCTCTGCAAATCTAGACATTCCGTACATATAAAATGTACACAATTCTCGCTGAAATTTGGAAATTTTGGATTTTCAATTTCTCCGCATATCCAGACATTCCAAACATATATAATGTACACAATTTCTCGTTGAATTTACGAAATTTTGGATATTCAATTTCTCCACAAAACCAGATATTCCGTACATTTAATGTACACAATTTCTCTTCGAGTTTACGCTGTTCTGGATTTTCAATTTACCTGCAAATCTAGATATTCCGTACATATAATGTAAATAATTTCCCGTTGAATTTATATATTTCAAGATATTCAATTTCTCTGCAAATCCAGATATTCTGTAGATATAGAATGTACACAATTCCCGCTGAATTTACGGAATTTTGGATTTTCAATTTCTCCGCAGAACCAGACTTTCCGTACATTTAATGTACACAATTTCTCGATGAATTTACTCAGTTCTGGACTTTCAATTTATCTGCAAATCTAGACAGTCCGTACTTTTAATGTACACAATTTCCCGTCGAATTTACGCTGTTCTAGATTTTCAATTTCTCTGCATATCCAGACTTTCCAAACATATATAATGTACACAATTTCTCGTTGAATTTACGAAATTTTGGATATTCAATTTCTCGTGGAATTTACACTGTTCTGGATTTTCAATTTATCTGCAAATCTTGATATTCTGTACATATAATGTAAATAATTTCCCGTTGAATTTATATATTTCAAGATATTCAATTTCTTTGCAAATCCAGATATTCTGTAGATATATAATGTACACAATTCCCGCTGAATTTACGGAATTTTGGATTTTCTATTTCTCCGCAAAACCAGACTTTCCGTACATTTAATGTACACAATTTCCCTATGAATTTACTCAGTTCTGGATTTACAATTTATCTGTAAATCCAGACAATCCGCACATTTATTGTACACAATTTTCCGTTGAATTTACGCAGTTCCGGATATTCAATTTCTCTTCAAATTCATACATTCCATACATATATAATATACACAACTTCGAGTTGAATTTACGAAATTTTGGATATTAAATTTCTTCGCAAAACCAGACATTCCATATATTTAATGTATACAATTTCCATTTGATTTTACACAGTTCTGGATTTTCAATTTATCTACAAATCTAGTCTGTCCGTATAGTTAATGAACACTATTTCCCATTGAATTTACGCATTTCTGGATATTCAATTTCTCTGCAAATCTAGACATTCCGTACATATATAATGTACACAATTCCCGCTGAATTTACGAAAATTTGGATTTTAAATTTCTCCGCAAAACCAGACTTTCCGTACATTTAATGTACATAATTTCTCGATGAATTTACCCAATTCTGGATTTTCAATTTATCTGCAAATCTAGACAGTCCGTACATTTAATGTACACAATTTCCAGTCGAATTTACGCAGTTCTAGATTTTCAATTTCTCCGCATATCCAGACATTCCAAACGTATATAATGTACACAATTTCTCGTTGAATTTACGAAATTTTGGATATTCAATTTCTCCACAAAACCAGACATTCCGTACATTTAATGTACACAATTTCTCGTGGATGTTACGCTGTTCTGGATTTTCAATTTATTTGCAAATCTTGATATTCTGTACATATAATGTAAATAATTTCCCGTTGAATTTATATATTTCAAGATATTCAATTTCTCTGCAAATCCAGATATACTGTAGATATATAATGTACACAATTCCCGCTGAATTTACGGAAGTTTGGATTTTCAATTTCTCCGCAAAACCAGACTTTCCGTACATTTAATGTACACAATTTCCCTATGAATTTACTCAGTTCTGGATTTACAATTTATCTGCAAATCCAGACAGTCCGCACATTTAATGTACACAATTTTCCGTTGAATTTACGCAGTTTCGGATATAAAATTTCTCTTCAAATTCAGACATTCCGTACATATATAATATACACAACTTCGTGTTGAATTTACGAAATTTTGGATATTAAATTTCTCCGCAAAACCAGACATTCCATATATTTAATGTATACAATTTCCATTTGATTTTACACAGTTCTGGATTTTCAATTTATCTACAAATCCAGACTGTCCGTATAGTTAATGAACACTATTTCCCATTGAATTTACGCATTTCTGGATATTCAATTTCTCTGCAAATCAAGACATTCCGTGCATATATAATGTACACAATTCTCGCTGAATTTCTGAAATTTTGGAATTTCAAATTCTCCGCAGAACCAGACATTCCGTACATTTAATGAACAAAATTTCCCGTTGAATTTACGCAGTTCTGGGTATTCAATTTATCTGCAAATCCAAACAGTTCGTACATTTATTGTACACAATTTCCTGTGGAATTTACGTTGTTCTGGATTTTCAATTTATCTGCAAATCCAGATATTACGTACATATAATGTACATAATTTCCCGTTGAATTTATATATTTCAAGATATTCAATTTCTTTGCAAATCCAGTCATTCCGTACATAAACAATTTACACAATCTCGTGTTGAATTTTCGAAATTGTGGATATTCAATTTCTCTGCAAAACTAGACATTCCGTACATTTAATGCACACAATTTCCCTTCAAATTTACGCTGTTCTGGAATTTCAATTTATATGAAAATCCAGATAGTCTTTACATCTAATGTACACAATTTCCCGTTGAATTTGAGCAGTACTAGATATTCAATTTCTCTGCAAATTCAAACATTCCGTACATTCGTATTGTACACAATTTCGCTCTGAATTTACGAAATTTTTGTTATTCAATTTCTCAGCAAAACCAGACATTCCGTTCATTTAATGTAGACATTTTCCCGTTCAATTTACGCAATTCTGGATTTTCTATTTATATGCAAATCCAGACAGTCCGTACGTTTAATGTACACAATTTCCCATTGAATTTACGCAGTTTAGGGTATTCAATTTATCTACAAATCCAAACCATCCGTACAACTATTGTACAGAATTTCCCGTGGAATTTACGCTGTTCTGGATTTTCAATTTATCTGCACATTTAGACAATCCGTACATTTAATGTACACAATTTCCCGCTGAATTGACGCTGTTCTAGATATTCAATTTCTCTGCAAATCCAGACATTTCGTACATATATAATGTACACAATTCCTCTCTGAATTTACAAATTTTGGATATTCAATTTCTCCACAAAACCGGACATTCCTTACATTTAATGTACACAATTTCCCATTAAATTTACGGAGTTCAGGATTTTCAATTTATTTGAAATTCCAAACAATCCGTACATTTAATGAACACAATTTTCCGTTGAATTTACGCAGTTCTGGGTATTCAATTTATCTGCAAATCCAAACAGTCCGTACATTTATTGTACACAATTTCCCGTGGCATTTACGCTGTTCTGGATTTTCGATTTATCTGCAAATCCAGACATTCCATACATATAATGTAAATAATTTCACGTTGAATTTATATATTTCAATATATTCAATTTCTCTGCAAATCCAGATATTCCGTACATATATAATGTACAAAATTCCCGCTGAATTAACGAAATTTTGGATTTTCAATTTCTCCGCAAAACTAGTCATTCCGTACATTTAATGTACACAATTTCCCGTTGAATTTATATATTTCAGGATATTTAATTTCTTTGCAAATTCAGATATTCCGTACATATATAATGGACAATATTTCTCGCTGAATTTACGAAATTTTTGATATTCAATTTCTCCGCAAAACCAGACAATCTGTACATTTAATCTACACAATTTCCCGATGAATTAACTCAGTTCTGGATTTTCAATTAATCTGCAAATCCGGATAGTCCGTACATTTAATGTACACAATTTCCCGTTGAATTTACGCTGTTCTGGATATTCAATTTCTTTGCAAATCCAGACATTCTGTACATGTATAATGTACACAATTTCCCACTAAATTTAGGAAATTTTGAATATTAAATTTCTCCGCAAAACCAGACATTCCGTACATTTAATATACACAATTTCCCGTTGAATTTTCGCCTCTGGATTTTCAATTTATCTTAAAATCCAGACAGTCCGTACATTTAATGTACACAAATTCCTTTGTAATTTACACAGTTCTGGATATTCAATTTCTCTGCAAATCCAGATATTCCGTATGTATAATGTACATAATTTCTTGTTGAATTTACACAGGTCTGGATATTCAATTTTCCAGCAAATAAAGATGTTCCGTACATATATAACGTACACAATTTCTCGCTGAATTTATAAAATTTTTGATATTCAATTTTTCCACAAAACCAGACATTCCGTACATTTAATGTACACAATTTCCAGATGAATTTACGCAGTTATGGATTTTCAATTTATTTGCACATCCAAAAATTTCGTACATTTCATTTACATAATTTCCCGTTGAATTTACATAGTTCTGGATTTTCAATTTATTTGAAAATCCAGACAGTCCGTACATTTAATGAACACAATTTCCCTTTGAATTTACGCAGTTCTGGGTATTCAATTTAACTACAAATCCAAACAGTCCGAACATTTATTGTACACAATTTTCCATGGAATTTACGTTGCTCTGGATTTTAAATTTATCTGCAAATCCCGACATTCCGAACATATAATTTACATAATTTCCCATTGAATTTATATATTTCAAGATATTCAATTTCTCTGCAAATCCAGATATTCTGTACATATATAATGTACAAAATTCCCGCTGAATTAACGAAATTTTGGATTTTCAATTTCTCCGCAAAACTAGTCATTCCGTACATTTAATGTACACAATTTCCCGTTGAATTTATATATTTCAGGATATTTAATTTCTTAGCAAATTCAGATATTCCGTACATATATAATGTACAAAATTTTTCGCTGAAATTACGAAATTTTGGATATTCAATTTCTCCGCAAAACCAGACATTCCATACATTTAATATACACAATTTCTCGTGGAATTTACGCTGTTCTGGATTTTCAATTTATCTGCAAATCCAGTCTGTCCGTATAGTTAATGAACACTATTTCCCGTTGAAATCATATATTTCACGATATTCAATTTCTCTGAAAATCCAGATATTCCGTACATATATAATGTACACAATTCCCGCTGAATTTACGAAATTTTGGATTTTCAATTTCTCCTTAAAACCAGACTTTCCGTACATTTAATGTACACAATTTCCCGACAAATTTACTCAGTTCTGGATTCTCAATTTATCTGCAAATCTAGACAGTCCAAACATTTAATGTACACAATTTTCCGTTGAATTTACGCAGTTCTAGATATTCAAAATCTCTGCAAATCCAAATATTCGGCACATATATAATGTACACAATTTCTCGCTGAATTTTCAAAATTTTGGATACTCAATTTCTCCTCAAAACCAGACATTCCGTAAATTTAATGTACACAATTTCCCATTAAATTTACACAGTTCCGGATTTTCAATTTATTTGAAAATCCAGACAGTCCGTACATTTAATGAACACAATTTCCCGTTGAATTTACACAGTTCTGGGTATTCAATTTATCTACAAATCCAAACAGTTCGTACATTTATTGTACACAATTTCCCATGGAATTTACACTGTTCTGGATTTTCAATTTATCTGCAAATCCAGATATTCCGTACATATATTGTAAATAATTTCCCGTTCAATTTATATATTTCAAGATATTCAATTTCTCTGCAAATCCAAATATTCTGTACATGTATAATGTACACAATTCTTGCTGAATTTACAGAATTTTGGATTTTCAATTTCTCCGCAAAACCAGATTTTCCGTACTTTTAATTTACACAATTTCCTTATGAATTTACTCAGTTCTGGATTTACAATTTATCTGCAAATCTAGACTGTCCGTATAGTTAATGAACACTATTTCCCATTGAATTTACGCATTTCTGGATATTCAATTTCTCTGCAAATCTAGACATTCCGTACAAATAAAATGTACACAATTCCCGCTGAATTTACGAAATTTTGGATTTTCAATTTCTCCGCAAAACCAGACTTTCCGTACGTTTAATGTACACAATTTCCCGATGAAATTACTCAGTTCTGGATTTTCAATTTATCTGCAAATCTAGACGGTCCGTACATTTAATGTACACAATTTTCCGTTGAATTTATGCAGTTCTAGATTTTCAATTTCTCCGCATATCCAGACATTCCATACATATATGATGTACACAATTTCTCGTTAAATTTACGAAATTTTGGATATTCAATTTCTCCACAAAACCAGACATTTCGTACATTTAATGTACACAATTTCTCGTGGAATTTACGCCGTTCTGGATATTCAATTTATCTGCAAATCCAAACAGTCCGTACATTTATTGTACACAATTTCCCGTGGAATTTACATTGTTCTGGATTTTCAATTTATCTGCAAATCCAGATATTCCGTACATATAATGTAAATAATTTCCCGTTGAATTTATATATTTCAAGATATTCAATTTCTCTGAAAATCCAGATATTCCGTACATATATAATGTACACAATTCCCGCTGAATTTACGAAATTTTGGATTTTCAATTTCTCCTTAAATCCAGACTTTCCATACATTTAATGTACACAATTTCCCGATAAATTTACTCAATTCTAGATTTTCAATTTATCTACAAATCTAGACAGTCCAAACATTTAATGTACACAATTTCCGTTGAATTTACGCAGTTCTAGATATTCAAATTCTCTGCAAATCCAGATATTCGGTACATATATAATGTACACAATTTCTCGCTGAATTTTCGAAATTTTGGATATTCAATTTCTCCTCTAAACCAAACATTCCGTAAATTGAATGTACACAATTTCCCATTAAATTTACACAGTTCCAGATTTTCAATTTATTTGAAAATTCAGACAGTCCGTACATTTAATGAACACAATTTCCCGTTGAATTTACGCAGTTCTGGGTATTCAATTTATCTACAAATCCAAACAGTCCGTACATTTATTGTACACAAATTCCCGTGGATTTTACACTGTTCTGGATTTTCAATTTATCTGCAAATCCAGATATTCCGTACATATAATGTAAATAATTTACTGTTGAATTTATATATTTCAAGATATTCAATTTCTCTGCAAATCCAGATATTCTGTACATATATAATGTACACAATTCCTGCTGAATTTACGGAATTTTCGATTTTCAATTTCTCCTTAAAACCAGACTTTCCGTACATTTAATGTACACAATTTTCCAATAAATTTACACAGTTCTGGATTTTCAATTTATCTGCAAATCTAGATAGTCCGAACATTTAATGTACACAATTTTCCGTTGAATTTAGGCAGTTCTAGATATTCAAATTCTCTGCAAATCCAGATATTCGGTACATATATAATGTACACAATTTATCGCTGAATTTTTGAAATTTTGGATACACAATTTCTCCTCGAAACCAGACATTCCGTACATTTAATGTACATAATTTCCCATTCAATTTACACAGTTCCGGATTTTCAATTTATTTGAAAATCCAGACAGTCCGTACATTTAATGAACACAATTTCCGTTGAATTTACGCAGTTCTGGGTATTCAATTTATCTGTAAATCCAAACAGTCCGTACATTTATTGTACACAATTTCCCGTGGAATTCACGCTGTTCTGGATTTTCAATTTATCTGCAAATCCAGATATTCCATACATATAATGTAAATAATTTCCCGTTGAATTTATATATTTCAAGATATTCAATTTCTCTGAAAATCCAGATATTCCGTACATATATAATGTACACAATTCCCGCTGAATTTACGAAATTTTGGATTTTCAATTTCTCCTTAAAACCAGACTTTCCGTACATTTAATGTACACAATTTCCCGATAAATTTACTCAGTTCTGGATTTTCAATTTATCTGCAAATCTAGACAGTCCAAACATTTAATGTACACAATTTTCTGTTGAATTTACGCTGCTCTAGATATTCAAATTCTTTGCAAATCCTGATATTCGGCACATATATAATGTACACAATTTCTCGCTGAATTTTCGAAATTTTGGTTACTCAATTTCTCCTCTAAACCAGACATTCTGTAAATTTAATGTACATAATTTCCCATTAAATTTACACAGTTCCAGATTTTCAATTTATTTGAAAATCCAGACAGTTCGTACATTTAATGAACACAATTTCCCGTTGAATTTACGCAGTTCTGGGTATTCAATTTATCTGCAAATCCAAACAGTCCGTACATTTGTTGTACACAATTTCTCGTGGAATTTACACTGTTCTGGATTTTCAATTTATCCGCAAATCCAGATATTCCGTACATATAATGTAAATAATTTCCCGTTGAATTTATATATTTCAAGATATTCAATTTCTCTACAAATCCAGATATTCTGTACATATTAATGTACACAATTCCTGCTGAATTTACGGAATTTTGGATTTTCAATTTCTCCTTAAAACCAGACTTTCCGTACATTTAATGTACACAATTTTCCGATAAATTTACACAGTTCTGGATTTTCAATTTATCTGCAAATCTAGACAGTCCGAACGTTTAATGTACACAATTTTCCGTTGAATTTAGGCAGTTCTACATATTCAAATTCTCTGTAAATCCAGATATCCGGCACATATATAATATACACAATTTATCGCTGAATTTTCAAAATTTTGGATACACAATTTCTCCTCGAAACCAGACATTCCGTACATTGAATGTACATAATTTCCCATTCAATTTACACAGTTCCGGATTTTCAATTTATTTGAAAATCAAGACAGTCCGTACGTTTAATGAACACAATTTCCGTTGAATTTACGCAGTTCTGGGTATTTAATTTATCTGCAAATCCAAACAGTTCGTACATTTATTGTACACAATTTCCCGTGGAATTCACGCTGTTCTGGATTTTCAATTTATCTGCAAATCCAGACATTGCGTGCATATATAATGTACACAATTTCTCGCTGAATATACGAAACTTTGGATATTCAATTTCTCATCCAAACCAGACATCCCGTACATTTAATGTTCACAATTTCCCATTAAATTTACACAATTTAGGATTTTCAATTTATTTGAAAATCCAGACAGTCCGTACTTTTAATGAACACAATTTTTAGTTGAATTTACGCAGTTCTGGGTATTCAATTTATCTGACAATCCAAACTATCCGTACATTTAATGTACACAATTTCCCGCGGAATTTATGCTGTTTTGGATTTTCAATTTATCTTCAAATCTAGACATTCCGTACATATAATGTACATAATTTCATGTTGAATTTAAATATTTCAAGATGTTCAATTTCTCTGCAAATCCAGATATTCCGTACATATATAATGTACACAATTCTCGCTGAATTTACGAAATTTTGGATTTTCAATTTCTCCGCAAAACCAGACTTTCCGTACATTTAATGTATACAATTTCCCGATGAATTTACTCAGTTCTAGATTTTCAATTTATCTGCAAATCCAGACAGTCTGTACATTTAAAGTACAAAATTTCCCGTTGAATTTACGTAGTTCTTGATATTCAATTTCTCTGCAAATCCAGCCATTCCGTACATAAACAATTTACACAATCTCGCGTTGAATTTTCGAAATTGTGGATATTCAATTTCTCAGCAAAACCAGACATTCCGTACATTTAATGCACACAATTTCCCTTTGAATTTACGCTGTTTTGGAATTTCAATTTATCTGAAAATCCAGATAGTCTTTACATCTAATGTACACAATTTCCCGTTGAATTTAAGCAGTACTGGATATTCAATTTCTCTGCAAATCCAAACATTCCGTACATTTGTATTGTACACAATTTCGCTCTGAATTTACGAAATTTTTGATATTCAATTTCTCAGCAAAACCAGACGTTCCGTTCATTTAATGTAGACAATTTCCCGTTGAAATGACGCAATTCTGGATTTTCAATTTATATGCAAATCCAGACAATCCGTACGTTTAATGTACACAATTTCCCATTGAATTTACGCAGTTCAGGGTATTCAATTTATCTACAAATCCAAACAATCCGTACATTTATTGTACACAATTTTTCGTGGAATTTACGCTGTTCTGGATTTTCAATTTCTCTGCAAATCCAGACATTTCGAACATGTAATGTACATAATTTCCCGTTGAATTTATATATTTCAAGATACTCAATTCCTCTGCAAATCCAGATATTCCGTACATATATAATGTACACAATTCCCGCTATATATATGAAATTTTAGATTTTCAATTTCTTCGCAAAACCAGACTTTCCGTACATTTAATGTACACAATTTCCCGATGAATTTACTTAGTTCTGGATTTTAATTTATCTGCAAATCTAGACAGTCCGTACATTTAATGTACACAACTTCCCGTTGAATTTACGCAGTTCTAGATATTCAATTTCTCTGCAAATCCAGACATTCTGTACATATATAATGTACACAATTTCTCTCTGAATTTACGAAATTTTGGTTATTCAATTTCTCCACAAAACCAAACATTCCGTACATTTAATGTACACAATTTCCCATTAAATTTACGCAGTTCAGGATTTTCAATTTATTTCAAAATACAGACAATCCGTACATTTAATGAACACAATTTTCCGTTGAATTTATGCTGTTCTGGGTATTGAATTTATATGCAATTCCAGACAGACCGTACGTTTAATGTACACAATTTCCCGTTGACTTTATGCCATTCTGGATTTTCAATTTATCTTCAAATCCAGACATTCCGTACGAATAACGAACATAATTTCCCGTTGAATTTACGTAGGCCTGTTTATTCAATTTCTCCGCAAATCCTAACATTCCATACATTTATAATGTATACAATTTCATGATGAATTTACGCAGTTCTGGATACTCAATTACTCTGCAAATCCAGACATTCCGTACATATATAATGTACACAATTTCTCGCTGAATTTACAAAATTTTGAATATTTAATTTCTCCGCAAAACCAGACATTCTGTACATCTAATGTACACAATTTCCCGTTAAATTTACGCAGTTCAGGATTTCCAATTTATTTGAAAATCCAGACGGTCCGTACATTTAATGAACAAAATTTCTCGTCGAATTTATGCAGTTCTGGGTATTCAATTTATCTGTAAATCCAAACAGTCCGTACATTTACTGTACACAATTTCCCGTGCAATTTACGCTGTTTTGGATTTTCAATTTATTTGCAAATCCAGACACTCCGAACATATAATGTACATAATTTCCCGTAGAATTTATATATTTCAAGATATTCAATTTTTCTGCAAATCCAGATATTCCGTACATATATAATGTACACAATTCCCGCTGAATTTACGAAATTTTGGATTTTAAATTTCTCCGTAAAACCAGACTTTCCATACATTTAATGTACACAATTTCCCGATGAATTTACTCAGTTCTGGATTTTCAATTTATCTGGAAATCTAGACAATCCGTACATTTAATGTACACAATTTACCGTTGAATTTACGCAGTTCTAGATATTTTATGTCTCTGCAAATCCAGATATTTCGTACATATATAATGTACACAATTTCTCTCTGAATTTACAAAATTTTGGATATTCAATTTCTCCACAAAACCAGACATTCCGTACATTTAATGTACACAATTTTCCCTTAAATTTACGCAGTTCAGGATTTTCAATTTATTTGAAATTCCAGACTGTCCGTACATTTAATGAACACAATTTCCCGTTGAATTTACGCTGTTCTGGATATTCAATTTCTCTGCAAATCCAGGCAGTTCGTACATATATAATGTACACAATTTCCCGCTGAATTTACGAAATTTTGGATATTCAATTTCTAAGTAAAACCAGACATTCCGTACATTTAATATACACATTTTCCCGTTGAATTTACGCAGTTCTGGATTTTCAATTTATCTGCAAATCCAGAAATTCCGTACATTTAATGTACACAATTTCCCGTTGAGTTTTCGCAGTTCTAGATATTCAAATTCTCTGCAAATCCAGACATTCCGTACATTTATAATATACACAATTTCGCGCTAAATTTACAATATTTTGGATATTCAATTTCTACGCAAAACAAGACGTTCCGTACATTTAATGTACACAATTTCCATTTGAATTTACGTAGTTCTGGCTTTTCAATTTATCCGTAACTCCAGACAGTCCGTACATTTAATGTACACAATTTACCTTTGAATTTACGCAGTTTTGGATTTTCAATTTATCTGCAAATCCAGAAATTCCGTACGAATAACGTATATAATTTCCGATTGAATTTACATAGGTTTGGATTTCAATTTCTCTGCAAATCCAGCCATTCTGTACATTTATAATTTGCACAATTTCCTGTTGAATTCACGAAATTTTGGATATTCAATTTCTCCACAAAACCAGACATTCCGTACATTTAATATGCACTATTTCCCGTTGAATTTATGCAATTCTTGATTTTAAATTTCTTTGCAAATACAGATAGTCCGTACATTTAATGTACACAATTTTCCGTTGGATATTTGCAGTTTTGGATATTCAATTTTTCTGCACATCCAGACATTCTATAAATTTGTAATGTACACAATTTCCCGTTGAATTTACGAAATTGTGGATATTTAAGTTCTCCACAAAACCAGACATTTCGTACATTTAATGTACCCAATTTCTAGGTGAATTTACACTGTTCTAGATTTTCAATTCATCTGCAAATACAGACAGTTTGTACATTTAATGTACTCAATTTCCCGTTGAATTTACGCTGTTCTGGATTTTCAATTTATTGGCAAGTCCAGACATTCCGTACATACAATGAACATAATTTCCAGTTGAATTTTTATAGTTCAGAATATTCAATTTTTCTGCAAATCCAGATATTCTGTACAAAATAAATGTACACAATTTTGCCCTGAATTTAAGAAATTTTGGATATTCAATTTCTCCGCAAAACTAGACCTTCCGTACATTTTACGTACAAAATTTCCCTTTAAATTTATGCAGTTCTTGATTTTTAATTTATCAACAAGTCCAGACAGTCCGTACATTTAATGAACACAATTTCCCGTTGAATTTACGCAGTTCCGGATATTCAATTTCTCTGCAAATCCAGACATTCCTTACATATATAATGTACACAATTTCCCGTTGAATTTACGAAATTTTGGTTATTCAATTTCTCCGCAAAACCAGAAATTCCGTACATTTAATGTATGCAATTTCCCGTTGAATTTACGCAGTTCTGGATTTTCAATTTATCTACAAATCCAAACAGTCCGTACATTTAATGAACACAATTTCCCATTGAATTGACGCTGTTTTGGATATTCAATTTCTCTGCAAATCCAGACATGCCGTACATATGTAATGTAGAAAATTTCCTGCTGAATTTACGATATTTTGGATATTCAATTTCTTCACAAAACCAGACATTTCGTACATTTAATGTGCACAGTTTCCAGTTGAATTTACACATTTCTGGATTTTCAATATATCTGCAAATCCAAACAGTCCGAACATTTAATGTACACAATTTCCCGTTGAATTTACACAGTTCTGGATTTTCAATTTTTCTGCAAATCCAAACATTCCGTACATTTATAATGTACACAATTTCGCGTTGAATTTACGTAGTTTTGGTTATTCAATTTCTCTGCAAATCCAAATATTCCGTACATATATAATGTACACAATTTCCCGCTGAGTTTATGAAATTTTGGATATTCAATTTCTCTGCAAAACCAGACATTCCGTGCATTTAACGTACACAATTTCCCGTTGAATTTACGAAGTTCTGGATTTTGAATTTATCTGTAAATCCAGAAAGTCCGTACATTTAATGAACACAATTTCCCGTTGAATTTACGCTGTTCTGGATATTCAATTTCTCTGCAAATCCAGGCAGTTCGTACATATATAATGTACAAAATTTCCCGCTAAATTTCCGAAATTTTGGATATTCAATTTCTCAGCAAAACTAGACATTCCGTCCATTCAATGTACACAATTTCCCGTTGAATTTACGCAGTTCTGGATTTTCAATTTATCTGTAAATCCAGATAGTTCGTACATTTAATGTACACAATTTCCTGTTGAATTTACGCAGTTCTAGATTTTCAATTTTTCTCCAAATCTTGACATTCCGTACATATAATGTACATAATTTCCCTTTGAATTTATATATTTCAGGATATTCAATTTCTCTGCAAATTCAGATATTTTGTACATATATAATGTACACAATTTTCTGCTGAATTTATGAAATTTTGGATATTCAATTTCTCCGCAAGACCAAACATTCCATACATTTAATGTATACAATTTCCCGATGAATTTACGCAATTCTGAATTTTCAATTTATCTGAAAATCCAGACATTCCGTACATTTAATGTACACAATTTCCCGCTGAATTTATGCTGTTCTAGATATTCAATTTCTCTATAAATCTATACATTCCGTACATTTATAATGTACACAATTTCGCGTTGAATTTTGGAAATTATCAATATTCAATTTCTTCGCAAAACCAGACATTCCATATGTTAAACGTACACAAATTCCCTTTGAATATACGCTATTTCGAATTTTCAATTTATCTACAAATCCTAACAATCTGTACATTTAATGTACACAATTTCCCGTCAAAGTTACGCAATTCTGGATTTTCAATTTATCTGCAAATCCAGACATTTCGGACATATAATGTACATAATTTCCCGTTGAATTTACGCTGTTCTGGATTTTGAATTTATCTGCAAATCCAGACAGTCCATACATTTAATTTACACAGTTTCCCATTGAATTTACGCATCCTGGATATTTAATTGCTCTGCAAATCTAGACATTCCATACATATATATTGTACACAATTTTCCTCTGAATTTACGAAATTTTTGATTTTCAATTTCTCCGCAAAACCAGACATTCCATACATTTAATGTATACAATTTCCCGTGGAATTTACACAGTTCTGGATTTTCAATTTATTTGCAAATCCAGGTAGTCCGTACATTTATGATACACAATTTCCCTTTGAATTTACGCAGTTCTGAATTTTCAATTTATCGTCAAATCCAGACAGTCCGTACATTTAATTTTTCAATTTCGCGTTGAATTTACGCAGTTCTGAATATTCAATTTCTCGGCAAATCCAAGCATTCCGTACATATATAATGTACACAATTTCCTACTAAGTTTACAAAATATTGGATATTCAATTTCTTCGCAAAACCAGACATTTCGTACATTTAATGTACACAATTTCCCATTGAATTTACGCCGTTCTGGATATTCAATTTCTCTACAAATCCAAATAGTGCGAACAAATAATGTACATAATTTCTTGTTGAATTTACACAGTTCTAGATATTTAATTTCTCTGCAAATCCAGTCATTCCTTAAGTATAATGTAAATAATTTTCCGTTGAATTTACATTGTTCTAGTTATTCAACTTCTCTGCAAATCCAGACGTTCCGTACATATATGATGTACACAATTTCCAGTTGAATTAACGAAATTTTGGATATTCAACTTCTTTGCAAAACCAAACATTCCGTAAAAATAATGTACACAATTTCCCGTTGAATTTACATAGTTTTGGATATTAAAATTATCTGCAATTCCAGATATTCCGTATATATATAATGAACAGAATTTCTGTTGAATTTACGAAATTTTGGATATTCAATTTCTCTACAAAACCATACATTCTATACAGATAATGTACACAATTTCCCATTGAATTTATGTAGTTCCGGATATTCAATTTCTATGTAAATCCAGACATTCCGTACATATATAATATACACAATTTCCCACCAAATTTATGAAATTTTGGATATTAAATTTTTCCACAAAACTAGACATTCCGTACAAATAATGTACACAATTTTCCGTTGAATTTACGCAGTTCTAGATATTCAATTTCTCTACAAATCCAGACATTCCGTACATTTAATGTACATAATTTCCCGTTGAATTTATGGAGTTCTAGATATTCAATTTCTCTACAGATCCAGACATTCCTTACTTTTAATGTACAAAATTTCCCATTTAATTTACATTGTTTTGGATATTCAATTTTTTTGCAAATCCAAACATTCCATACATATATAATGTACACAATTTCCCGCTGAATTTACAAAATTTTGGATATTTAATTTCTCCTAAAACCAGACATTCCATACAAATAATTCTCAAAAATTCCCGTTGAATTTATGCAGTTCTAGATATTCAATTTCTCAGCAGATCCAAACAGTCCATACGTTTAATGTACACAATTTTCCGTTGAATTTACGCAGTACTGTATATTCAATTTATCTGCAAATCTAGACATACTGTATGTACAACGTACATAATTTCCCGTTGAATTTACGCAGTTCTGAATATTCAATTTCTCTTCAAATCTTGATATTTCGTACATATATAATGTATACAATTTCCAGCTGAATTTATGACATTTTGGATATTGAATTTCTCCGAAAATCTAGACATTCCGTACAAATGACATACATAATTTCCTGTTGAATTTACCTAGGTCTGTTTATTCAATTTCTCTGCAAATTTAGACATTCCATACATTTATAATGTACACAATTTCACGTTGAATTTACGCAGTTCTTGATATTCAATTTCTCTAAAATCCAGACATTCCGTACATATATAATGTACACAATTTCCCGCTGAATTTACGAAATTTTGGATTTTCAATTTCTCCGCAAAACTAGATATTCCGTACAAATAATGTAAACAATTTCCTGTTAAATTTAATCAGTTCTCAATATTCAATTTCTCTACAAATCCGGACATTCTATACATTTAATGTACACAATTTCCCGTTTAATTTATGCAGTTCTGGATATTCAATTTCTCTACAAATCCGGACATTCTGTACATTTAATGTGCACAATTTCCCGTTGAATTTACGCAGTTCTGGATTTTCAATTTATATGCAAATCTAGACATTTTGTACGAAAAATGTACATAATTTCCCGTTGAATTGACATATTTCTGGATATTCAATTTCTCTACAAATCTAGACATTCCGTACATATATAATGTACACAATTTCTCGCAGAATTTACAAAATTTTTGACATTCAATTTCTCAGCAAAACCTGAAATTCCGTAAATATAATGTACACAATTTCCTGTTGAATTTACGCAGTTCTGGATATTCAATTTCTTAGCAGATCCAAACAATCCATATGTTTAATATATACAATTTCCCGTTGAATTTACGCAGTACTGTATATTCAATTTATCTGCAAATCCAAACATTCCATATGTACAACGTACATAATTTCCCATTGAATTTACGCAGTTCTGGATATTCAATTTTACTTCAAATCCTGACATTCTGTACACATATAATGTATACAATTTCCAGCTGAATTTACGACATTTTGGATATTCAATTTCTCTGAAAAACCAGACATTCCGTACAAATGATGTACATTATTTCCCGAAGAATTTACGCAGTTCTGGATTTACAATTTATCTACAAATCCAGACATTTCGTACATATAATGTACATCATTTACTGTTGAATTTACATAGTTCTGGATATTCAATTTCTCTAAAATCTACACATTCCGTACATATATAATGTACACAATTTCCCACTGAATTTATGAAATTTTGGATTTTCAATCTCTCCGCAAAACCAGATATTCCGTACAAATAATGTAAACAATTTCCTGTTGAATTTAATCAGTTCTCGATATTCAATTTCTCTACAAATCTGGACATTCTATACATTTACTGTACACAATTTCCCATTTACTTTATGCAGTTTTAGATATTCAATTTCTCTACAAATCCGGACATTCCGCATATTTAATGTACACAATTTCCCGTTGAATTTACGCAGTTCTGGATTTTCAATTTATCTGCAAATCTGGACATTCCGTACGAACAATGTACATAATTTCCCGTTGAATTGACATATTTCTGGCTATTCAATTGCTCTACAAATCCAGACATTCCGTACATATATAATGTACACAATTTCTCGCGGAATTTAAAAAAATTTTGACATTCAATTTCTTAGCAAAACCAGAAATTCTGTACATATAATGTACCCAATTTCCTGTTGAATTTACGCAGTTCTAGATATTCAATTTCTCTACAAATCCAGACAGTCCATACATTTCATGTACACAATTTCCCTTTGAATTTACGCTGTTCTGGATATTCAATTTATCTGCAAATCCAGTCATTTCGTACGTATAATGTACATAATTTCCCATTGAATTTACAGAGTTCTGGATATTCAATTTCGTTGCAAATCTAGACATTCGGTACATATATAATGTCCACAATTTCCCACTGAATTTACGAAATTTTGGATATTCAATTTCTCCGCAAAACTAGACATTCCATAAAAATAATGTACACAATTTCCCATTGAATTTACGCTATTCTGGATATTCAATTTCTCTACAAATCCGGATATTTCGTACATTTTATAGACACAATTTCAAATTGAATTTACACATTTCTGGATATTTAATTTCTCAGCAAATCCAGTTATTCCTTACGTATAAATTACATAATTTCCCATTGAATTTACATGGTTCGGGATATGTAATTTCTCTGCAAATCTAGACATTCCGTAGACATGTAATGTACACAAATTCCCGTTGAATTAACGAAATTTTGGATATTCAATTTCTCCACAAAACCAGACGTTAAAATATTGTACATAATTTCCTGTTGAATTTACGTAGTTTTTGATATTCAATTTCTCTAGCAATCTAGACAGTGCGAAAGAATAATGTTCATAATTTTCAATTGAATTTACATTGTTCTAGATATTCAACTTCTCTGCAAATCCAAACATTTCGTACATATATAGTGTACACAATTTCCATCTAAATTAACAAAATTTTGGATATTCAACTTCCCCGCAAAACCCAACATTCCGTAAAATTAATGTACACAATTTCCTGTTGAATTTACATAGTTTTGGATATTCAAATTCTCTACAAATCCAGACATTCCATATATATATATATATATATAATGAACACAATTTCCCGCTAAATTTATGAAATTTTGGATATTCAATTTCTTTGCAAAACTAGACATTCTATACAAATAATGTACACAATTTCCCATTGAATTTAAATAGTTCCGGATATTCAATTTCTCTGTAAATCTAGACATATATATATATATATCATTCCGGCATTATTTCTATCCAAACCGGGTTGAGATAGGCCGAGAAAGAGAAAAAAAATTTCATCCAAAATTCCGTTCCATCCCGACATGGGCTAGAAGATCCCAAAAAAATGAAAAAAATTAAAAAACATCATTCCGACATTATTTCTACCCAAAACGGGTTGAGATAGGTCAAAAAAAGAGAAAAAAAAAATTTTTCATCCCGAATTGCGTTCCTACTCGACCTGGGCTTGAAAATTCCAAAACAAAATAGCAAGAAAATTCAAAGAAATTAAAAAACATCATTCTGGCATTATTTCTATCCAAACCGGGTCTAGATAGGCCGAGAAAGAAATAAAAAAAAAAATTAAGTCCCGAATTCCGTTCCTACCCGAATCGGGCTAGAAAAATCCAATAAAAATATCAAAAAAATTAAAAATATCATTCCGGCATTATTTCTATCCAAACTGAGTTGAGATAGGCCGAGAAAGAGAGAAAAAAAAATCATCCTGAATTCCGTTCCTATCCGACCCTGGCTCCGTTCTAACCCGGCCAAGGCTAGAAAATTCCCAAAAAAATAGCAAGAAATTCAAAAAATTAAAAAAAAAAAAAAAATCATCCCGGCATAATTTCTATCCAAAATAGTTGAGATAGGCCGTGAAAGAGAGGAAAAAATTTTCGTCCCGAATTTCATTCCTACCCGGCCCGGGCTAGACAATTCCAAAAAATATTAGCAAAAAAATTCAAAAAATTAAGAAAATCATTCCAACTTTATTTCTATTCAAACTGGGTTGAGAAAGGCTAAGAAAGATAGGAAAAAATTTTCATCCCAAATTTCGTTCCTTCCCGACCCGGGCTCGAAAATTCCAAAAAAATTCTAAAAATTAAAAATCATCGTTTCAGCAATATTTCTATCCAAACCGGGTTGAGATAGGCCAAGAAAGATAGGAAAAAATTTTCGTCCAGAATTCCGTTCCAACCTGACCCAGGCTAGAAAATTACCAAAAAAAATAGGAAAAAAAAATTAGAAAAAAAAAATCATTCTAGCAGGATTTCTATCCAAACTGGGTTGTGATAGGCTAAGAAAGAGAGAAAAAAACTTTTCATCCCAAATTCCGTTCCTGCCCGACCCGGGCTAGAAAATTCCAAAAAAATAGCAAAATAATTTTAAAAATTAATAAACATCATTCTGGAATTATGTCTATCCAAAACGGGTTGAGACAGATCGAGAAAGAGAGAAAAGAATTTCCGTCCCATATTCCGTTCCTACCCGACCCTGGCTAGAAAATTCCCAAATAAAAAGCAAAAAAAATCAAAAAATTTTAAAAAATCATTCTAGCATGATTTCTATCCAAATCGGGTTGAGATTGGCCAAGAAAGAGAAAAAAAAAATTCGTCCTAAATACCATTCCAACCAGATCCGGGCTAGAAAAATCCAAAAAAAAAAAGTCAAAAATCTCAAAAAAATTAAAAAACATAATTTCGGCATTATTTCTATTCAAATCGGGTTGAGATAGTCTGAGAAAGAAAAAAAAAATTTCGTCCCGAATTCCATCCCTACACGACCGGTGCCAAAAATTCCAAAAAAAAATTAAAAAACATCATTCCGGCATTATCTCTATCCAAACCGGGTTGAGATAGGCCGAGAAAGGAAGAAAACAATTTTCACCCTGAATTCCGTTCCTTCACGACCATGGCAAGAAAATTCACAAAAAAATTCAAAAAATTAAAAAACATCATTCCGAGAATATTTCTATCCAAAACGCCCTGAATTCCATTCCTACCCAACCCAGGCTAGAAAGTTCAATAAAAAATTCAAAAAAAAAAAAAAAAAATCAGTTTGGCATTATTTTTATCCAACTCGGGTAGAGATGGACCGAGAAAGAGAGAAAAAGGTTTTCGTTCCGAATTACGTTCCTTCCCGAGCCATGCTAGAAAATTCCAAAAAAAATGGTAAAAAAATTCAAAAAATTAAAAAAAACATCTTTCCTGCAATATTTCTATCCAAAATGGGTTGAGAAAGGACGACAAAGATAGAAAAAAAAATTTGTCCCGAATTCCGTTCCTACACGACCCGGGTTAGAAAATTCCCAAAAACTACGAAAAAAAATAAAAAAATTAAAAAAAAAATCATTCTACCATTTTTTCTATCCAAACCGGGTTGAGAGAGGTCGAGAAAGAGTGAAAAAAATTTCCTTCCGAATTCCATTCCTACCCGACTTGGTCTAGAAAATTCCCAAAAAAATAGCAATAATTCAAAAAAAAAAAAAAAAAAAACATCATTCCGACATTATTTCTATCCAAACCGGGTTGAGATAGATCGAGAAAGAGAAAAAAAAATTTTCATTCCGAATTCCGTTCCTACCCGACACAGACTAGAAAATTCCCAAAAAAATAGCAAGAAATTCAAAAAATTACAAAAACATCATTCCAGTATTATTTCTGTCAAAAACGGTTGAGATAGGCCGAGAAAGAGTGAATAAAATTTTCGTCCCAAATTTCGTTCCTACCCGACCCGGGCTAGAAAATTCCAATAAAAATAGCAAACAAATTCAAAAAACTAAAAAACAATCATTTTAGCTTTATTTCTATCCAAACCGGGTTTAGATAGGCCAAGAAAGAGATAAAAAAATTTTCCTCCAGAATTCCGTTCCAACCCGACCTGGGCTAGATAATTCCCAACAAAAAATAGGAAACAATAAAATAATAAATAAAAAAAACATCATTCCGGCATTATTTCTATCCAAACCAAGTTTAGATAGGTCGAGAAAGAGAGAAAAAAATTTTCGTCCCGAATTCCGTTCCAACCCAACCCGAGCTAAAAATTCCAACAAAAATAGCAAAAAAATTCAAAAATATCATTTTGGCATTAATTCTATCCAAACCGGGTTTAGATAGACTGACAAAGAGATAAAAAAAATTTTGTCCCAAATTCCGTTCCTACCCGACCCGGGCTAGAAAAATCCAACAAAAATTGCAAAAAATTCAAAAAATTAAAAAAAAAAAATCATTCGGGAATTATTTCTATCCAACCGGGCTTAGATAGGCTGAGAAAGAGATAAAAAAAAATTACGTCCCGAATTACATTCCTACCCGACCCTGGCTAGAAAATTCCCAAATAAAAAGCAAAAAAATTCAAAAAATTAAATAAAAAAAATCATTTTAGCATGATTTCTATCCAAACCGAGTTTAGATTGGCCAAGAAAGAGAAAAAAAAAATTTCCGTCCCGAATACCGTTCCTACCAGACTAGGGCTAGAAAATCCAAAAACAAAAAAAAAAAATTAAAAACAATTAAAAAAAATCATTTCGGCATTATTTCTATCCAAACCGGGTTGAGATAGGCCGAGAAAGGAAGAAAAAAATTTTCGCCCCGAATTCTGTTCCTTCCCGACCAGGGCAAGAAAATTAACAAAAAAAATAGCAAAAAAATTCAAAAATCAAGAAACATCATTTCGGAAATATTTCTATCCAAACAGAGCTAAAATAGGCCGAGAAAGAGAAAAAAAAATTTTCGTTCCGAATTCCGTTCCTAACCGACCTAGGCTTGAAAATTCAAAAAGAAATAGCAAAAAAATTAAAAAATATCATTCCGGCAATATTTCTATCCAAACCGAGCTATGATAAGCCAAGAAAGAGAAAAAAAAAATCGTTCCGAATTCCGTTCCAACCCTACCGGGGCCAGAAAATTCAAAAAAAAAATTGCAAAAAAATTCAAAAACCATCATTCCGGCATTCTTTCTATCTAAACCGGATCGAGATATGACGAGAAAAAGAGAAAAAAAAAAATTGTCCCGTATTCCGTTCCTACCTGACCCGGGCCAAAAAATTCAAAAAAGAATTGCAAAAAATTACAAAATATTCAAAAACATCATTCTGGCATTACTTTTATCCAAACCGGGTTAAGATAGGATGAGAATGAGAGAAAGAAATTTTCGTCCTGAATTCCGTTCCTACTAGACCCGATCTAGAAAATTCCAAAAAAAATTGCAAAAAAATTCCAAAAATTAAAAAACATCATTTTGGCATTATTTCTATCAAAACCAGATTATGATAGGCCGAGAAAGAAAAAAAAAAAAAAAAATCTTCGGTCCGAATTTCGTTCCTTCCCAGCGCAGGCTAGAAATTACCAAAAAAAAAAAACTGTTAAAAATTCAAAAAATTAAAAAACCCCTTTCCGGCATTATATTTAGCCAAAATGGGATACGATAGGCCGAGAAAGAGAAAAAAAAAAATTGGTCCCGAATTCCATTCATACTCGATCCGGGCAAGAAAATTCCAAAAAAAATAGAAAAAAATCAAAAAATAAAAAAACCTCTTTCCAGCATTATTTTTAGCGAAAACGGGATGAGAAAGGCCGAGAAAGAGTGAAAAAAATTTTAGTCCCGAATTCCGTTCATACTCGACCCCGGCAAGAAAATTCCTAAAAAAATAGCAAAAAAATTCAAAAATTAAAAAACCTCATTCCGGCATTATTTCTAGCCAAAACGGGATGAGATAGGCCGATAAAGAGAAAAAAAAAAATTTCAGTCCCGAATTCCGTTCATACTCGGCCCGGGGAAGAAAATTGCGAAAAAAAAAACAAAAAAATTCAAAAAATAAAAAAAACCTCTTTCCGGTATTATTTTTAGCCAAAACAGGATGAGATAGGCCAGGAAAGAGAAAAAAACTTTAGTCCCGACTTCCGTTCATATTCGGCCCCGAGAAGAAAATTGCGAAAAAAATAGCAAAAAAAATCAAAAAATTAAAAAACCTCTTTCTGGCATTATTTTTAGCCAAAACGGGATGAGATAGGCTGAGAAAGAAAGAAAAAAATTTTACACCCGAATTCCGTTCATACTCGACCCCGGCAAGAAAATTCCGAAAAAAATAGCAAAAAAAAAAAAAAAAAAAACCTCATTCCGCCATTATTTCTAGCCAAAACAGGATGAGATAGGCCGAGAAAGAGGAAAAAAATTTTAGTCCCGAATTCCGTTCAAGCTCGACCTCGGCAAGAAAATTCTTAAAAAAATAGCAAAAAATTCCAAAAAATTAAAAAACCCCTTTCCGGCATTATTTTTAGCCCGAACGAGATGAGATAGGCCGAGAAAGAGGAAAAAAAAAATTTTAGTCCCGAATTCCGCTCAAACTCGACCCGGGCAAGAAAATTCCGAAAAAAAATAGCAAAAAATTAAAAAACCCCTTTCCGGCATTATTTTTAGCCAAAACGGGATGAGATAGGCCGAGAAAGAGGAAAAAACATTTTAGTCCCGAATTCCGTTCTTAGTCTATCCGGGCAAGAAAATTCCAAAAAAGAAAAGAAAAAAAATCAAAAAATTAAAAAACCTCGTTCCAGCATTATTTTTAGCGATAACGGGATGAGATAGGCCGAAAAAGAGAAAAAAAATTTAGTCCCGAATTCCGTTCATACTCGGCATGGGGAAGAATATGCGAAAAAAATAGCATAAAAATTCAAAAAATTAAAAAACCCCTTTCTGGCATTATTTTTAGCCAAAACAGGATGAGATAGGCCAAGAAAGAGAAAAAAAAAAAATTTACACCCGAATTCTGTTCCTACTCAACCCGAGTTAGAAAATACCAAAAAAAAAAATAGAAAAAAAATTAAAAAAGTTAATTCTGGCATTATTTCTATCCAAAATGGGTTGAGAATGGCCGAGAAAGAGATAAAAAAAAATTTTAGTCCTAAATTCCGTTCATACTCGACTCTGGCAAGAAAATTCCGAAAAAAATAGCAAAAAAATATAAAAAATTAAAAAAGCCTCATTCCGGCATTATTTCTAGCCAAAACGAGATGAGATACTCCGAGAAAGAGAAAAAAAAATTTTAGTCCCGAATTCTGTTCATACTCGACTCTGGCAAGAAAATTCCGAAAAAAATAGCAAAAAAATTCAAAAAATTAAAAAATTTCTTTCCTGCATTATTTTTAG
The DNA here is from genome assembly GCA_028535905.1 of Quercus berberidifolia. Lineage (NCBI taxonomy): Eukaryota > Viridiplantae > Streptophyta > Magnoliopsida > Fagales > Fagaceae > Quercus > Quercus berberidifolia. Next base: position 54,084,825 of record JAPQVW010000003.1, read on the forward strand.
CCAAAACAGGATGAGATAGGCCAGGAAAGAGAAAAAAATTTTAGTCCTGAATTCCGTTCATACTCGGCCCCGGGAAGAAAATTGCCAAAAAAATAGCAAAAAAATTCAAAAAATTAAAAAACCTCTTTCCGGCATTATTTTTAGCCAAAACAGGATGAGATAGGCCGAGAAAAAGAGAAAAAAAATTTAGCCCCGAATTCCGTTCATACTCGACCCAGGGAAGAAAATTCCGAAAATAATAGCAAAAAAATTCAAAAACCCCTTTCCAGCATTATTTTTAGCCAAAACGGGATGAGATAGGCTAAGAAAGAGAGAGAAAAATTTTAGTCCCGAATTCCGTTCATAATCGGCCTTGAAAAGAAAATTGCGAAAAAAATAGCAAAAAAATTTAAAAACCTAATTCCAGCATTATTTCTAGCCAAAACAGGATGAGATAGGCCGAGAAAGAGGAAAAAAAATTTTAGTCCCGAATTCCATTCAAACTCGACCAGGGCAAGAAAATTCTGAAAAAAATAGCAAAAAATTTCAAAAAATTAAGAAACCCCTTTCCAGCATTATTTTTAGCCCAAACGGGATGAGATAGGCTGAGAAAGAGGAAAAAAAAATTTAGTCCCGAATTCCGCTCAAACTCAACCCGAGCAAGAAAATTCCGAAAAAAATAGCAAAAAATTTCAAAAAATTAAAAAACCCCATTCCGGCATTATTTTTAGCCAAAATGGGATGAGATAGGCAGAGAAAGAGGAAAAAAAAAATTTTAGTCCCGAATTCCGTTCTTAGTCTATCCGGGCAAGAAAATTCCAAAAAAAAAAAAAGAAAAAAAATCAAAAAATTAAAAAACCTCATTCCAGCATTATTTCTAGCGAAAACGGGATGAGATAGGCCAAAAATGAGAGAAAAAAATTTTACTCCCGAATTCCGTTCATACTCGGCCCAGGGAAGAATATGCGAAAAAAATAGTATAAAAATTTAAAAAATTAAAAAACCTCTTTCCGGCATTATTTTTAGCTAAAACGGGATGAGATAGGCCAAGAAAGGGAAAAAAAAAAAATTTTACTCCCGAATTCTGTTCCTACACAACCCGAGCTAGAAAATACCAAAAAAAATTTTAAAAAGTTCATTCTGGCATTATTTCTATCCAAAATGGGTAGAGAATGACCAAGAAAGAGAAAAAAAAATTTAGTCCCGAACTCCGTTCATACTCGACTCGGGCAAGAAAATTCCGAAAAAATGGCAGAAAAATTCAAAAACCACTTTCCGGCAATATTTATAGCCTGGATGAGATAGGCCGAGAAAGAGAAAAAAAAAAATTTTAGTCCTGAATTCTGCTCATACTCGACCCTGGCAAGAAAATTCATAAAAAAATAGCAAAAAAATTCAAAAAATTAAAAAACCTCATTCTGGCATTATTTCTAGCCAAAGCAGGATGAGATACGCCGAGAAAGAGAAAAAAAAAATTTAGTCCCGAATTCCATTCATACTCAATACGAGCAAGAAAATTCCAAAAAACATAGAAAAAAAAATCAAAAAATTAAAAAACCACTTTCCGGCATTATTTTTAGCCAAAACGGGATTAGATAGGCCGAAAAAGAAAGAAAAAAATTTTAGTCCCGAATTCCGTTCATACTCGGCCTGGGGAAGAAAATTGCGAAAAAAATAGCAAAAAAATTCCAAAAATTAAAAAAACCTCTTTCCGGCATTATTTTTAGCCAAAACGGGATGAGATAGGCCAAGAAAGAGAGAAAAAATGTTAGTACCAAATTCCGTTCATACTCGGCCCTAGGAAGAAAATTGCGAAAAAAATAGCAAGAAAATTCAAAAAATTAAAAAACCTCATTCCGGCATTATTTCTAGCCGAAACGGGAATGAGATTGGCCGAGAAAGAGAGAAAAAAAATTTAGTCCCGAATTCCGTTCATACTCGACCCAAGGAAGAAAATTCCGAAAATAATAGCAAAAAAATTCAAAAAATTAAAAAACCCCTTTCCGGCATTATTTTTAGCCAAAACGGGATGAGATAGGCTAAGAAAGAGAGAAAAAAATTTTAGTCCCGAATTCCGTTCATAATCGGCCTTGAGAAGAAAATTGCGAAAAAAATTCAAAAAATTAAAAAACCTCATTCTGGCATTATTTCTAGCCAAAACGGGGATGACATAGGCTGAGAAAGAGGAAAAACAATTTTAGTCCCGAATTCCGTTCTTAGTCTATCCGGGCAAGAAAATTCCAAAAAAGAAAAGAAAAAAAAATCAAAAAATTAAAAAACCTCGTTCCAGCATTATTTTTAGCGATAACGGGATGAGATAGGCCGAAAAAGAGAGAAAAAAATTTAGTCCCGAATTCCGTTCATACTCGACACGGGGAAGAATATGCGAAAAAAATAGCATAAAAATTCAAAACATTAAAAAACCCCTTTCTGGCATTATTTTTAGCCAAAACGGGATGAGATAGGCCATGAAAGAGAAAAAAAAAAAATTTAGTCCCGAATTCTGTTCCTACCCAACCCGAGCTTGAAAATACCCAAAAAAAAAAAAGAAAAAAAAAAGAAAAAAGTTAATTCTGGCATTATTTCTATCCAAAATGGGTTGAGAATGGCCGAGAAAGAGAGAAAAAAATTTTAGTCCCAAATTCCGTTCAAACTCGACTCTGGCAAGAAAATTCCAAAAAAAATAGCAAAAAAATTTTAAAAATTAAAAAACCTCTTTCCGGCATTATTTATAACCAAAACGGGATGAGATAGGCCGAGAAAGAGAGAAAAACAATTTTACACCCGAATTCCGTACATACTTGACCCCGGCAAGAAAATTCCAAAAAAAATTAAAAAAAAAATTAACAAAAATTGAAAAACCTCATTCCGGCATTATTTATAGCCAAAACGGGATGAGATACTACGAGAAAGAGAAAAAAAAATTTTAGTCCCGAATTCCGTTCATACTCGACCCCGGCAAGAAAATTCCTAAAAAAATAGCAAAAAAATTCAAAAACTAAAAAACCTCATTCCAGCGTTATTTCTAACCAAAATGGGACGAGATAGGCCGAGAAAAAGAGAAAAAAATTTTAGCCCCGAATTCCGTTAATACTCGACCCAGGGAAGAAAATTCCGAAAATAATAGCAAAAAAATTCAAAAAATTAAAAAACCCCTTTCTGGCATTATTTTTAGCCAAAACGGGATGAGATAGGCTAAGAAAGAGAGAAAAAAATTTTAGTCCCGAATTCCGTTCATAATCGGCCTTGAAAAGAAAATTGCGAAAAAAATAGCAAAAAAATTAAAAAAATTAAAAAACCTAATTCCAGCATTATTTCTAGCCAAAACAGGATGAGATAGGCCGAGAAAGTGGAAAAAAAATTTTAGTCCCGAATTCCATTCAAACTCGACCAGGGCAAGAAAATTCCGAAAAAAATAGCAAAAAATTTCAAAAAATTAAAAAACCCCATTCCGGCATTATTTTTAGCCAAAACGGGATGAGATAGGCAGAGAAAGAGGAAAAAAAATTTTAGTCCCGAATCCCGCTCAAACTCGACCCGAGCAAGAAAATTCCGAAAAAAATAGCAAAAAATTTCAAAAAATTAAAAAACCCCATTCCGGAATTATTTTTAGCCAAAACGGGATGAGATAGGCAGAGAAAGAGGGAAAAAAAAATTTAGTCCTGTATTCAGTTCTTAGTCCATCCGGGCAAAAAAATTCCAAAAAAAAAAAAAAGAAAAAAAATCAAAAAATTAAAAAACCTCGTTCCAGCATTATTTCTAGCCAAAATGGGATGAGATAGGCAGAGAAAGAGGAAAAAAAAATTTTAGTCCCGAATTCCGTTCTTAGTCTATCCGGGCAAAAAAATTCCAAAAAAAAAAAAGAAAAAAAAATCAAAAAATTAAAAAACCTCGTTCCAGCATTATTTTTAGCGATAATGGGTTGAGATAGGCCGAAAAAGAGAGAAACAAATTTACTCCCGAATTCTGTTCATACTCGGCACGGGGAAGAATATGCGAAAAAAATAGCATAAAAATCCCAAAAATTAAAAAACCCCTTTCTGGCATTATTTTTAGCCAATACGGGATGAGATAGGCCAAGAAAGAGAAAAAAAAAAATTTAGTCCCGAATTCTGTTCCTACCCAACCCGAGCTAGAAAATACCAAAAAAAAAAAATAGAAAAAAAATTAAAAAAGTTAATTCTGGCATTATTTCTATCCAAAGTGGGTTGAGAATGGCCGAGAAAGAGAAAAAAAAATTTTAGTCCCAAATTCCGTTCATACTCGACTCTGGCAAGAAAATTCCGAAAAAAATAGCAAAAAAATTTAAAAAATTAAAAAACCTCATTCCGGCATTATTTCTAGCCAAAACGGGATGAAGTACTCCGAGAAAGAGAAAAAAAAATTTTAGTCCCGAATTCCGTTCATACTCGACTCTGGCAAGAAAATTTCGAAAAAAATAGCAAAAAAATTCAAAAAACTAAAAAACTTCTTTCCTGCATTATTTTTAGCCAAAACAGGACGAGATAGGCCGAGAAAAATAGAAAAAAAATTTTAGCCCCGAATTCCGTTCATACTCGACCCAGGAAGAAAATTCCGAAAATAATAGCAAAAAAATTCAAAAAATTAAAAAACTCCTTTCCGGTATTATTTTTAGCCCAAACGGGATTGGATAGGCCGAAAAAGAAAGAAAAAAGTTTTAGTCCTGAATTCCGTTCATACTCGGCCTGGGGAAGAAAATTGCGAAAAAAATAGCAAAAAAATTCCAAAAATTAAAAAACCTCTTTCCGACATTATTTTTAGCCAAAACGGGATGAGATAGGCCAAGAAAGAGAGAAAAAATATTAGTACCAAATTCCGTTCATACTCGGCCCTAGGAAGAAAATTGCGAAAAAAATAGCAAGAAAATTCAAAAAATTAAAAAACCTCATTCCGGCATTATTTCTAGCCGAAACGGGAATGAGATAGGCCGAGAAAGAGAGAAAAAAAAATTTAGTCCCGAATTCCGTTCATACTCGACCCAGGGAATAAAATTCCGAAAATAATAGCAAAAAAATTCAAAAAATTAAAAAACCCCTTTCTTGCATTATTTTTAGCCCAAACAGGATTGGATAGGCCGAAAAAGAAAGAAAATAATTTTAGTCCCGAATTCCATTCATACTCGGCCTGGGGAAGAAAATTGCGAAAAAAATAGCAAAAAAATTCCAAAAATTAAAAAACCTCTTTCCGGCATTATTTTTAGCTAAAACGGGATGAGATAGGCCAAGAAAGAGAGAAAAAATGTTAGTACCAAATTCCGTTCATACTCGGCCCTAGGAAGAAAATTGCGAAAAAAATAGCATGAAAATTCAAAAAATTAAAAAACCTCATTCCGGCATTATTTCTAGCCGAAACGGGAATGAGATAGGCCGAGAAATAGAAAAAAAAAAAATTTAGTCCCGAATTCCGTTCATACTCGACCCAGGGAAGAAAATTCTGAAAATAATAGCAAAAAAATTCAAAAAATTAAAAAACCCCTTTCTGGCATTATTTTTAGCCAAAACGGGATGAGATAGGCTAAGAAAGAGAGAAAAAAAATTTTAGACCCGAATTCCGTTCATAATCGGCCTTGAGAAGAAAATTGTGAAAAAAATAGCAAAAAAATTCAAAAAATTAAAAAACCTCATTCTGGCATTATTTCTAGCCAAAACGGGATGACATAGGCTGAGAAAGAGGAAAAAAAATTTTAGTCCCGAATTCCGTTCTTAGTCTATCCGGGCAAGAAAATTCCAAAAAAGAAAAGAAAAAAAATCAAAAAATTAAAAAACCTCGTTCCAGCATTATTTTTAGCGATAACGGGATGAGATAGGCCGAAAAAGAGAGAAAAAAATTTAGTCCCGAATTCCGTTCATACTCAGCACGGGGAAGAATATGCGAAAAAAATAGCATAAAAATTCAAAAAATTAAAAAACCCCTTTCTGGCATTATTTTTAGCCAAAACGGGATGAGATAGGCCATGAAAGAGAAAAAAAAAAAATTTAGTCCCGAATTCTGTTCCTACCCAACCCGAGCTAGAAAATACCAAAAAAAAATAGAAAAAAAAATTAAAAAAGTTAATTCTGGCATTATTTCTATCCAAAATGGGTTGAGAATGGCCGAGAAATAGAGAAAAAAATTTTAGTCCCAAAATTCCGTTCATACTCGACTCTGGCAAGAAAATTCCAAAAAAAATAGCAAAAAAATTTAAAAAATTAAAAAACCTCTTTCCGGCATTATTTATAGCCAAAACGGGATGAGATAGGCCGAGAAAGAGAGAAAAAAAATTTTACACCCGAATTCCGTTCATACTCGACCCCGGCAAGAAAATTCCGAAAAAAATTAAAAAACCTCATTCCGGCATTATTTCTAGCCAAAACGGGATGAGATACTCCGAGAAAGAGAAAATTTAGTCCCGAATTCCGTTCGTAATCGGCCTTGAAAAGAAAATTGCGAAAAAAATAGCAAAAAAATTAAAAAAATTAAAACACCTAATTCCAGCATTATTTCTAGCCAAAACAGGATGAGATAGGCCGAGAAAGAGGAAAAAAAATTTTAGTCTCGAATTCCATTCAAACTCGACCAGGGCAAGAAAATTCCGAAAAAAATAGCAAAAAATTTCAAAAAATTAAGAAACCCCTTTCCGGCATTATTTTTAGCCCAAGAGATAGGCCGAGAAAGAGGAAAAAAAATTTTAGTCCCGAATTCCGCTCAAACTAGACCCGAGCAAGAAAATTCCGAAAAAAATAGCAAAAAATTTCAAAAAATTAAAAAATCCCATTCCGGCATTATTTTTAGCCAAAATGGGATGAGATAGGCAGAGAAAGAGGAAAAAAAAATTTTAGTCCCGAATTCCGTTCTTAGTCTATACGGGCAAGAAAATTCCAAAAAAAAAAAAAGAAAAAAAATCAAAAAATTAAAAAACCTCATTCCAGCATTATTTTTAGCGAAAACGGGATGAGATAGGCCAAAAATGAGAGAAAAAAATTTTACTCCCGAATTCCGTTCATACTCGGCCCGGGGAAGAATATGCGAAAAAAATAGCATAAAAATTTAAAAAATTAAAAAACCTCTTTCCGGCATTATTTTTAGCTAAAACGGGATGAAATAGGCCAAGAAAGAGAAAAAAAAAAAATTTTAGTCCCGAATTCTGTTCCTACACAACCCGAGCTAGAAAATACCAAAAAAAATTTTAAAAAGTTAATTCTGGCATTATTATCCAAAATGGGTAGAGAATGACCGAGAAAGAGAAAAAAAAAAATTTAGTCCCGAATTCCGTTCATACTCGACTCGGGCAAGAAAATTCCGAAAAAATAGCAGAAAAATTCAAAAACCACTTTCCGGCAATATTTACAGCCTAAACAGGATGAGATAGGCCGAGAAAGAGAAAAAAAAAAATTTAGTCCTGAATTCTGCTCATACTCGACCCTGGCAAGAAAATTCAATAAAAAACAGCAAAAAAATTCAAAAAATTAAAAAACCTCATTCCGGCATTATTTCTAGCCAAAATGGGATGAGATACGCTAAGAAAGAGAAAAAAAAAATTTTAGTCCCGAATTCCGTTCATAATCGGCCTTGAGAAGAAAATTGCGAAAAAAATAGCAAAAAAATTCCAAAAATTAAAAATCCCCTTTCTGGCATTATTTTTAGCCAAAACGGGATGAGATAGGCTATGAAAGAGAGAAAAAAATTGTAGTCCCGAATTCCGTTCGTAATCGGCCTTGAAAAGAAAATTGTGAAAAAAATAGCAAAAAAATTAAAAAACCTAATTCCAGCATTATTTCTAGCCAAAACAGGATGAGATAGGCCGAGAAAGAGGAAAAAAAATTTTAGTCTCGAATTCCATTCAAACTCGACCAGGGCAAGAAAATTCCGAAAAAAATAGCAAAAAATTACAAAAAATTAAAAAACCCCTTTCCGGTATTATATTTAGCCCAAACGGGATGAGATAGGCCGAGAAAGAGGAAAAAAAATTTTAGTCCCGAATCCCGCTCAAACTCGACCCGAGCAAGAAAATTCCGAAAAAAATAGCAAAAAATTTCAAAAAATTAAAAAACCCCAATCCGGCATTATTTTTAGCCAAAACGGGGATGAGATAGGCAGAGAAAGAGGAAAAAAAAATTTTAGTCCCGAATTCCGTTCATACTCGGCACGGGGAAGAATATGCGAAAAAAATAGCATAAAAATTCCAAAAATTAAAAAACCCCTTTCTGGCATTATTTTTAGCCAAAACGGGATGAGATAGGCTATGAAAGAGAGAAAAAAATTTTAGTCCCGAATTCCGTTCGTAATCGGCCTTGAAAAGAAAATTGCGAAAAAAATAGCAAAAAAATTAAAAAAATTAAAAAACCTAATTCCAGCATTATTTCTAGCCAAAACAGGATGAGATAGGCCGAGAAAGAGGAAAAAAAATTTTAGTCTCGAATTCCATTCAAACTCGACCAGGGCAAGAAAATTCCGAAAAAAATAGCAAAAAATATCAAAAAATTAAAAAACCCCTTTCCGGTATTATATTTTGCCCAAACGGGATGAGATAGGCCGAGAAAGAGGAAAAAAAATTTTAGTCCCGAATCCCGCTCAAACTCGACCCGAGCAAGAAAATTCCGAAAAAAATAGCAAAAAATTTCAAAAAATTAAAAAACCCCAATCCGGCATTATTTTTAGCCAAAACGGGATGAGATAGGCAGAGAAAGAGGAAAAAAAAATTTTAGTCCCGAATTCCGTTAATACTCGACCCAGGGAAGAAAATTCCGAAAATAATAGCAAAAAAATTCAAAAAATTAAAAAACCCCTTTCTGGCATTATTTTTAGCCAAAACGGGATGAGATAGGCTAAGAAAGAGAGAAAAAAATTTTAGTCCCGAATTCCGTTCATAATCGGCCTTGAAAAGAAAATTGCGAAAAAAAATAGCAAAAAAATTAAAAAAATTAAAAAACCTAATTCCAGCATTATTTCTAGCCAAAACAGGATGAGATAGGCCGAGAAAGTGGAAAAAAAATTTTAGTCCCGAATTCCATTCAAACTCGACCAGGGCAAGAAAATTCCGAAAAAAATAGCAAAAAATTTCAAAAAATTAAAAAACCCCATTCCGGCATTATTTTTAGCCAAAACGGGATGAGATAGGCAGAGAAAGAGGAAAAAAAATTTTGGTCCCGAATCCCGCTCAAACTCGACCCGAGCAAGAAAATTCCGAAAAAAATAGCAAAAAATTTCAAAAAATTAAAAAACCCCATTCCGGCATTATTTTTAGCCAAAACGGGATGAGATAGGCAGAGAAAGAGGGAAAAAAAAATTTAGTCCTGAATTCCGTTCTTAGTCCATCCGGGCAAAAAAATTCCAAAAAAAAAAAAAAGAAAAAAAATCAAAAAATTAAAAAACCTCGTTGCAGCATTATTTCTAGCCAAAATGGGATGAGATAGGCAGAGAAAGAGGAAAAAAAAATTTTAGTCCCGAATTCCGTTCTTAGTCTATCCGGGCAAAAAAATTCCAAAAAAAAAAAAGAAAAAAAAATCAAAAAATTAAAAAACCTCGTTCCAGCATTATTTTTAGCGATAATGGGTTGAGATAGGCCGAAAAAGAGAGAAACAAATTTAGTCCCGAATTCTGTTCATACTCGGCACGGGGAAGAATATGCGAAAAAAATAGCATAAAAATTCCAAAAATTAAAAAACCCCTTTCTGGCATTATTTTTAGCCAATACGGGATGAGATAGGCCAAGAAAGAGAAAAAAAAAATTTAGTCCCGAATTCTGTTCCTACCCAACCCGAGCTAGAAAATACCAAAAAAAAAAAATAGAAAAAAAATTAAAAAAGTTAATTCTGGCATTATTTCTATCCAAAGTGGGTTGAGAATGGCCGAGAAAGAGAAAAAAAAATTTTAGTCCCAAATTCCGTTCATACTCGACTCTGGCAAGAAAATTCCGAAAAAAATAGCAAAAAAATTTAAAAAATTAAAAAACCTCATTCCGGCATTATTTCTAGCCAAAACGGGATGAAATACTCCGAGAAAGAGAAAAAAAAATTTTAGTCCCGAATTCCGTTCATACTCGACTCTGGCAAGAAAATTTCGAAAAAAATAGCAAAAAAATTCAAAAAACTAAAAAACTTCTTTCCTGCATTATTTTTAGCCAAAACAGGACGAGATAGGCCGAGAAAAATAGAAAAAAAATTTTAGCCCCGAATTCCGTTCATACTCGACCCAGGAAGAAAATTCCGAAAATAATAGCAAAAAAATTCAAAAAATTAAAAAACTCCTTTCCGGTATTATTTTTAGCCCAAACGGGATTGGATAGGCCGAAAAAGAAAGAAAAAAGTTTTAGTCCTGAATTCCGTTCATACTCGGCCTGGGGAAGAAAATTGCGAAAAAAATAGCAAAAAAATTCCAAAAATTAAAAAACCTCTTTCCGACATTATTTTTAGCCAAAACGGGATGAGATAGGCCAAGAAAGAGAGAAAAAATATTAGTACCAAATTCCGTTCATACTCGGCCCTAGGAAGAAAATTGCGAAAAAAATAGCAAGAAAATTCAAAAAATTAAAAAACCTCATTCCGGCATTATTTCTAGCCGAAACGGGAATGAGATTGGCCGAGAAAGAGAGAAAAAAAATTTAGTCCCGAATTCCGTTCATACTCGACCCAAGGAAGAAAATTCCGAAAATAATAGCAAAAAAATTCAAAAAATTAAAAAACCCCTTTCCGGCATTATTTTTAGCCAAAACGGGATGAGATAGGCTAAGAAAGAGAGAAAAAAATTTTAGTCCCGAATTCCGTTCATAATCGGCCTTGAGAAGAAAATTGCGAAAAAAATTCAAAAAATTAAAAAACCTCATTCTGGCATTATTTCTAGCCAAAACGGGGATGACATAGGCTGAGAAAGAGGAAAAACAATTTTAGTCCCGAATTCCGTTCTTAGTCTATCCGGGCAAGAAAATTCCAAAAAAGAAAAGAAAAAAAAATCAAAAAATTAAAAAACCTCGTTCCAGCATTATTTTTAGCGATAACGGGATGAGATAGGCCGAAAAAGAGAGAAAAAAATTTAGTCCCGAATTCCGTTCATACTCGACACGGGGAAGAATATGCGAAAAAAATAGCATAAAAATTCAAAACATTAAAAAACCCCTTTCTGGCATTATTTTTAGCCAAAACGGGATGAGATAGGCCATGAAAGAGAAAAAAAAAAAATTTAGTCCCGAATTCTGTTCCTACCCAACCCGAGCTTGAAAATACCCAAAAAAAAAAAAAGAAAAAAAAAAGAAAAAAGTTAATTCTGGCATTATTTCTATCCAAAATGGGTTGAGAATGGCCGAGAAAGAGAGAAAAAAATTTTAGTCCCAAATTCCGTTCAAACTCGACTCTGGCAAGAAAATTCCAAAAAAAATAGCAAAAAAATTTTAAAAATTAAAAAACCTCTTTCCGGCATTATTTATAACCAAAACGGGATGAGATAGGCCGAGAAAGAGAGAAAAACAATTTTACACCCGAATTCCGTACATACTTGACCCCGGCAAGAAAATTCCAAAAAAAATTAAAAAAAAAATTAACAAAAATTGAAAAACCTCATTCCGGCATTATTTATAGCCAAAACGGGATGAGATACTACGAGAAAGAGAAAAAAAAATTTTAGTCCCGAATTCCGTTCATACTCGACCCCGGCAAGAAAATTCCTAAAAAAATAGCAAAAAAATTCAAAAACTAAAAAACCTCATTCCAGCGTTATTTCTAACCAAAATGGGACGAGATAGGCCGAGAAAAAGAGAAAAAAATTTTAGCCCCGAATTCCGTTAATACTCGACCCAGGGAAGAAAATTCCGAAAATAATAGCAAAAAAATTCAAAAAATTAAAAAACCCCTTTCTGGCATTATTTTTAGCCAAAACGGGATGAGATAGGCTAAGAAAGAGAGAAAAAAATTTTAGTCCCGAATTCCGTTCATAATCGGCCTTGAAAAGAAAATTGCGAAAAAAATAGCAAAAAAATTAAAAAAATTAAAAAACCTAATTCCAGCATTATTTCTAGCCAAAACAGGATTAGATAGGCCGAGAAAGTGGAAAAAAAATTTTAGTCCCGAATTCCATTCAAACTCGACCAGGGCAAGAAAATTCCGAAAAAAATAGCAAAAAATTTCAAAAAATTAAAAAACCCCATTCCGGCATTATTTTTAGCCAAAACGGGATGAGATAGGCAGAGAAAGAGGAAAAAAAATTTTAGTCCCGAATCCCGCTCAAACTCGACCCGAGCAAGAAAATTCCGAAAAAAATAGCAAAAAATTTCAAAAAATTACAAAACCCCATTCCGGCATTATTTTTAGCCAAAACGGGATGAGATAGGCAGAGAAAGAGGGAAAAAAAAAATTTAGTCCTGAATTCCGTTCTTAGTCCATCCGGGCAAAAAAATTCCAAAAAAAAAAAAAAGAAAAAAAATCAAAAAATTAAAAAACCTCGTTGCAGCATTATTTCTAGCCAAAATGGGATGAGATAGGCAGAGAAAGAGGAAAAAAAAATTTTAGTCCCGAATTCCGTTCTTAGTCTATCCGGGCAAAAAAATTCCAAAAAAAAAAAAGAAAAAAAAATCAAAAAATTAAAAAACCTCGTTCCAGCATTATTTTTAGCGATAATGGGTTGAGATAGGCCGAAAAAGAGAGAAACAAATTTAGTCCCGAATTCTGTTCATACTCGGCACGGGGAAGAATATGCGAAAAAAATAGCATAAAAATTCCAAAAATTAAAAAACCCCTTTCTGGCATTATTTTTAGCCAATACGGGATGAGATAGGCCAAGAAAGAGAAAAAAAAAAATTTAGTCCCGAATTCTGTTCCTACCCAACCCGAGCTAGAAAATACCAAAAAAAAAAAATAGAAAAAAAATTAAAAAAGTTAATTCTGGCATTATTTCTATCCAAAGTGGGTTGAGAATGGCCGAGAAAGAGAAAAAAAAATTTTAGTCCCAAATTCCGTTCATACTCGACTCTGGCAAGAAAATTCCGAAAAAAATAGCAAAAAAATTTAAAAAATTAAAAAACCTCATTCCGGCATTATTTCTAGCCAAAACGGGATGAAATACTCCGAGAAAGAGAAAAAAAAATTTTAGTCCCGAATTCCGTTCATACTCGACTCTGGCAAGAAAATTTCGAAAAAAATAGCAAAAAAATTCAAAAAACTAAAAAACTTCTTTCCTGCATTATTTTTAGCCAAAACAGGACGAGATAGGCCGAGAAAAATAGAAAAAAAATTTTAGCCCCGAATTCCGTTCATACTCGACCCAGGAAGAAAATTCCGAAAATAATAGCAAAAAAATTCAAAAAATTAAAAAACTCCTTTCCGGTATTATTTTTAGCCCAAACGGGATTGGATAGGCCGAAAAAGAAAGAAAAAAGTTTTAGTCCTGAATTCCGTTCATACTCGGCCTGGGGAAGAAAATTGCGAAAAAAATAGCAAAAAAATTCCAAAAATTAAAAAACCTCTTTCCGACATTATTTTTAGCCAAAACGGGATGAGATAGGCCAAGAAAGAGAGAAAAAATATTAGTACCAAATTCCGTTCATACTCGGCCCTAGGAAGAAAATTGCGAAAAAAATAGCAAGAAAATTCAAAAAATTAAAAAACCTCATTCCGGCATTATTTCTAGCCGAAACGGGAATGAGATTGGCCGAGAAAGAGAGAAAAAAAATTTAGTCCCGAATTCCGTTCATACTCGACCCAAGGAAGAAAATTCCGAAAATAATAGCAAAAAAATTCAAAAAATTAAAAAACCCCTTTCCGGCATTATTTTTAGCCAAAACGGGATGAGATAGGCTAAGAAAGAGAGAAAAAAATTTTAGTCCCGAATTCCGTTCATAATCGGCCTTGAGAAGAAAATTGCGAAAAAAATTCAAAAAATTAAAAAACCTCATTCTGGCATTATTTCTAGCCAAAACGGGGATGACATAGGCTGAGAAAGAGGAAAAACAATTTTAGTCCCGAATTCCGTTCTTAGTCTATCCGGGCAAGAAAATTCCAAAAAAGAAAAGAAAAAAAAATCAAAAAATTAAAAAACCTCGTTCCAGCATTATTTTTAGCGATAACGGGATGAGATAGGCCGAAAAAGAGAGAAAAAAATTTAGTCCCGAATTCCGTTCATACTCGACACGGGGAAGAATATGCGAAAAAAATAGCATAAAAATTCAAAACATTAAAAAACCCCTTTCTGGCATTACTTTTAGCCAAAACGGGATGAGATAGGCCATGAAAGAGAAAAAAAAAAAATTTAGTCCCGAATTCTGTTCCTACCCAACCCGAGCTTGAAAATACCCAAAAAAAAAAAAGAAAAAAAAAAGAAAAAAGTTAATTCTGGCATTATTTCTATCCAAAATGGGTTGAGAATGGCCGAGAAAGAGAGAAAAAAATTTTAGTCCCAAATTCCGTTCAAACTCGACTCTGGCAAGAAAATTCCAAAAAAAATAGCAAAAAAATTTTAAAAATTAAAAAACCTCTTTCCGGCATTATTTATAACCAAAACGGGATGAGATAGGCCGAGAAAGAGAGAAAAACAATTTTACACCCGAATTCCGTACATACTTGACCCCGGCAAGAAAATTCCAAAAAAAATTAAAAAAAAAAATTAACAAAAATTGAAAAACCTCATTCCGGCATTATTTATAGCCAAAACGGGATGAGATACTACGAGAAAGAGAAAAAAAAATTTTAGTCCCGAATTCCGTTCATACTCGACCCCGGCAAGAAAATTCCTAAAAAAATAGCAAAAAAATTCAAAAACTAAAAAACCTCATTCCAGCGTTATTTCTAACCAAAATGGGACGAGATAGGCCGAGAAAAAGAGAAAAAAATTTTAGCCCCGAATTCCGTTAATACTCGACCCAGGGAAGAAAATTCCGAAAATAATAGCAAAAAAATTCAAAAAATTAAAAAACCCCTTTCTGGCATTATTTTTAGCCAAAACGGGATGAGATAGGCTAAGAAAGAGAGAAAAAAATTTTAGTCCCGAATTCCGTTCATAATCGGCCTTGAAAAGAAAATTGCGAAAAAAATAGCAAAAAAATTAAAAAAATTAAAAAACCTAATTCCAGCATTATTTCTAGCCAAAACAGGATGAGATAGGCCGAGAAAGTGGAAAAAAAATTTTAGTCCCGAATTCCATTCAAACTCGACCAGGGCAAGAAAATTCCGAAAAAAATAGCAAAAAATTTCAAAAAATTAAAAAACCCCATTCCGGCATTATTTTTAGCCAAAACGGGATGAGATAGGCAGAGAAAGAGGAAAAAAAATTTTAGTCCCGAATCCCGCTCAAACTCGACCCGAGCAAGAAAATTCCGAAAAAAATAGCAAAAAATTTCAAAAAATTAAAAAACCCCATTCCGGCATTATTTTTAGCCAAAACGGGATGAGATAGGCAGAGAAAGAGGGAAAAAAAAATTTAGTCCTGTATTCAGTTCTTAGTCCATCCGGGCAAAAAAATTCCAAAAAAAAAAAAAAGAAAAAAAATCAAAAAATTAAAAAACCTCGTTCCAGCATTATTTCTAGCCAAAATGGGTTGAGATAGGCAGAGAAAGAGGAAAAAAAAATTTTAGTCCCGAATTCCGTTCTTAGTCTATCCGGGCAAAAAAATTCCAAAAAAAAAAAAGAAAAAAAAATCAAAAAATTAAAAAACCTCGTTCCAGCATTATTTTTAGCGATAATGGGTTGAGATAGGCCGAAAAAGAGAGAAACAAATTTAGTCCCGAATTCTGTTCATACTCGGCACGGGGAAGAATATGCGAAAAAAATAGCATAAAAATTCCAAAAATTAAAAAACCCCTTTCTGGCATTATTTTTTGCCAATACGGGATGAGATAGGCCAAGAAAGAGAAAAAAAAAATTTAGTCCCGAATTCTGTTCCTACCCAACCCGAGCTAGAAAATACCAAAAAAAAAAATAGAAAAAAAATTAAAAAAGTTAATTCTGGCATTATTTCTATCCAAAGTGGGTTGAGAATGGCCGAGAAAGAGAAAAAAAAATTTTAGTCCCAAATTCCGTTCATACTCGACTCTGGCAAGAAAATTCCGAAAAAAATAGCAAAAAAATTCAAAAAACTAAAAAACTTCTTTCCTGCATTATTTTTAGCCAAAACAGGACGAGATAGGCCGAGAAAAATAGAAAAAAAAATTTAGCCCCGAATTCCGTTCATACTCGACCCAGGAAGAAAATTCCGAAAATAATAGCAAAAAAATTCAAAAAATTAAAAAACTCCTTTCCGGTATTATTTTTAGCCCAAACGGGATTGGATAGGCCGAAAAAGAAAGAAAAAAGTTTTAGTCCTGAATTCCGTTCATACTCGGCCTGGGGAAGAAAATTGCGAAAAAAATAGCAAAAAAATTCCAAAAATTAAAAAACCTCTTTCCGACATTATTTTTAGCCAAAACGGGATGAGATAGGCCAAGAAAGAGAGAAAAAATATTAGTACCAAATTCCGTTCATACTCGGCCCTAGGAAGAAAATTGCGAAAAAAATAGCAAGAAAATTCAAAAAATTAAAAAACCTCATTCCGGCATTATTTCTAGCCGAAACGGGAATGAGATAGGCCGAGAAAGAGAGAAAAAAAAATTTAGTCCCGAATTCCGTTCATACTCGACCCAGGGAATAAAATTCCGAAAATAATAGCAAAAAAATTCAAAAAATTAAAAAACCCCTTTCTTGCATTATTTTTAGCCCAAACAGGATTGGATAGGCCGAAAAAGAAAGAAAATAATTTTAGTCCCGAATTCCATTCATACTCGGCCTGGGGAAGAAAATTGCGAAAAAAATAGCAAAAAAATTCCAAAAATTAAAAAACCTCTTTCCGGCATTATTTTTAGCTAAAACGGGATGAGATAGGCCAAGAAAGAGAGAAAAAATGTTAGTACCAAATTCCGTTCATACTCGGCCCTAGGAAGAAAATTGCGAAAAAAATAGCATGAAAATTCAAAAAATTAAAAAACCTCATTCCGGCATTATTTCTAGCCGAAACGGGAATGAGATAGGCCGAGAAATAGAAAAAAAAAAAATTTAGTCCCGAATTCCGTTCATACTCGACCCAGGGAAGAAAATTCTGAAAATAATAGCAAAAAAATTCAAAAAATTAAAAAACCCCTTTCTGGCATTATTTTTAGCCAAAACGGGATGAGATAGGCTAAGAAAGAGAGAAAAAAAATTTTAGACCCGAATTCCGTTCATAATCGGCCTTGAGAAGAAAATTGTGAAAAAAATAGCAAAAAAATTCAAAAAATTAAAAAACCTCATTCTGGCATTATTTCTAGCCAAAACGGGATGACATAGGCTGAGAAAGAGGAAAAAAAATTTTAGTCCCGAATTCCGTTCTTAGTCTATCCGGGCAAGAAAATTCCAAAAAAGAAAAGAAAAAAAATCAAAAAATTAAAAAACCTCGTTCCAGCATTATTTTTAGCGATAACGGGATGAGATAGGCCGAAAAAGAGAGAAAAAAATTTAGTCCCGAATTCCGTTCATACTCAGCACGGGGAAGAATATGCGAAAAAAATAGCATAAAAATTCAAAAAATTAAAAAACCCCTTTCTGGCATTATTTTTAGCCAAAACGGGATGAGATAGGCCATGAAAGAGAAAAAAAAAAAATTTAGTCCCGAATTCTGTTCCTACCCAACCCGAGCTAGAAAATACCAAAAAAAAATAGAAAAAAAAATTAAAAAAGTTAATTCTGGCATTATTTCTATCCAAAATGGGTTGAGAATGGCCGAGAAATAGAGAAAAAAATTTTAGTCCCAAAATTCCGTTCATACTCGACTCTGGCAAGAAAATTCCAAAAAAAATAGCAAAAAAATTTAAAAAATTAAAAAACCTCTTTCCGGCATTATTTATAGCCAAAACGGGATGAGATAGGCCGAGAAAGAGAGAAAAAAAATTTTACACCCGAATTCCGTTCATACTCGACCCCGGCAAGAAAATTCCGAAAAAAATTAAAAAACCTCATTCCGGCATTATTTCTAGCCAAAACGGGATGAGATACTCCGAGAAAGAGAAAATTTAGTCCCGAATTCCGTTCGTAATCGGCCTTGAAAAGAAAATTGCGAAAAAAATAGCAAAAAAATTAAAAAAATTAAAACACCTAATTCCAGCATTATTTCTAGCCAAAACAGGATGAGATAGGCCGAGAAAGAGGAAAAAAAATTTTAGTCTCGAATTCCATTCAAACTCGACCAGGGCAAGAAAATTCCGAAAAAAATAGCAAAAAATTTCAAAAAATTAAGAAACCCCTTTCCGGCATTATTTTTAGCCCAAGAGATAGGCCGAGAAAGAGGAAAAAAAATTTTAGTCCCGAATTCCGCTCAAACTAGACCCGAGCAAGAAAATTCCGAAAAAAATAGCAAAAAATTTCAAAAAATTAAAAAATCCCATTCCGGCATTATTTTTAGCCAAAATGGGATGAGATAGGCAGAGAAAGAGGAAAAAAAAATTTTAGTCCCGAATTCCGTTCTTAGTCTATACGGGCAAGAAAATTCCAAAAAAAAAAAAAGAAAAAAAATCAAAAAATTAAAAAACCTCATTCCAGCATTATTTTTAGCGAAAACGGGATGAGATAGGCCAAAAATGAGAGAAAAAAATTTTACTCCCGAATTCCGTTCATACTCGGCCCGGGGAAGAATATGCGAAAAAAATAGCATAAAAATTTAAAAAATTAAAAAACCTCTTTCCGGCATTATTTTTAGCTAAAACGGGATGAAATAGGCCAAGAAAGAGAAAAAAAAAAAATTTTAGTCCCGAATTCTGTTCCTACACAACCCGAGCTAGAAAATACCAAAAAAAATTTTAAAAAGTTAATTCTGGCATTATTTCTATCCAAAATGGGTAGAGAATGACCGAGAAAGAGAAAAAAAAAAATTTAGTCCCGAATTCCGTTCATACTCGACTCGGGCAAGAAAATTCCGAAAAAATAGCAGAAAAATTCAAAAACCACTTTCCGGCAATATTTACAGCCTAAACAGGATGAGATAGGCCGAGAAAGAGAAAAAAAAAAATTTAGTCCTGAATTCTGCTCATACTCGACCCTGGCAAGAAAATTCAATAAAAAACAGCAAAAAAATTCAAAAAATTAAAAAACCTCATTCCGGCATTATTTCTAGCCAAAATGGGATGAGATACGCTAAGAAAGAGAGAAAAAAAATTTTAGTCCCGAATTCCGTTCATAATCGGCCTTGAGAAGAAAATTGCGAAAAAAATAGCAAAAAAATTCCAAAAATTAAAAATCCCCTTTCTGGCATTATTTTTAGCCAAAACGGGATGAGATAGGCTATGAAAGAGAGAAAAAAATTTTAGTCCCGAATTCCGTTCGTAATCGGCCTTGAAAAGAAAATTGTGAAAAAAATAGCAAAAAAATTAAAAAACCTAATTCCAGCATTATTTCTAGCCAAAACAGGATGAGATAGGCCGAGAAAGAGGAAAAAAAATTTTAGTCTCGAATTCCATTCAAACTCGACCAGGGCAAGAAAATTCCGAAAAAAATAGCAAAAAATTTCAAAAAATTAAAAAACCCCTTTCCGGTATTATATTTAGCCCAAACGGGATGAGATAGGCCGAGAAAGAGGAAAAAAAATTTTAGTCCCGAATCCCGCTCAAACTCGACCCGAGCAAGAAAATTCCGAAAAAAATAGCAAAAAATTTCAAAAAATTAAAAAACCCCAATCCGGCATTATTTTTAGCCAAAACGGGGATGAGATAGGCAGAGAAAGAGGAAAAAAAAATTTTAGTCCCGAATTCCGTTCATACTCGGCACGGGGAAGAATATGCGAAAAAAATAGCATAAAAATTCCAAAAATTAAAAAACCCCTTTCTGGCATTATTTTTAGCCAAAACGGGATGAGATAGGCTATGAAAGAGAGAAAAAAATTTTAGTCCCGAATTCCGTTCGTAATCGGCCTTGAAAAGAAAATTGCGAAAAAAATAGCAAAAAAATTAAAAAAATTAAAAAACCTAATTCCAGCATTATTTCTAGCCAAAACAGGATGAGATAGGCCGAGAAAGAGGAAAAAAAATTTTAGTCTCGAATTCCATTCAAACTCGACCAGGGCAAGAAAATTCCAAAAAAAATAGCAAAAAATTTCAAAAAATTAAAAAACCCCTTTCCGGTATTATATTTAGCACTAACGGGATGAGATAGGCCGAGAAAGAGGAAAAAAAATTTTAGTCCCGAATCCCGCTCAAACTCGACCCGAGCAAGAAAATTCCGAAAAAAATAGCAAAAAATTTCAAAAAATTAAAAAACCCCAATCCGGCATTATTTTTAGCCAAAACGGGGATGAGATAGGCAGAGACAGAGGAAAAAAAAATTTTAGTCCCGAATTCCGTTCATACTCGGCACGGGGAAGAATATGCGAAAAAAATAGCATAAAAATTCCAAAAATTAAAAAACCCCTTTCTGGCATTATTTTTAGCCAAAACGGGATGAGATAGGCTATGAAAGAGAGAAAAAAATTTTAGTCCCGAATTCCGTTCGTAATCGGCCTTGAAAAGAAAATTGCGAAAAAAATAGCAAAAAAATTAAAAAAATTAAAAAACCTAATTCCAGCATTATTTCTAGCCAAAACAGGATGAGATAGGCCGAGAAAGAGGAAAAAAAATTTTAGTCTGGAATTCCATTCAAACTCGACCAGGGCAAGAAAATTCCGAAAAAAATAGCAAAAAATATCAAAAAATTAAAAAACCCCTTTCCGGTATTATATTTTGCCCAAACGGGATGAGATAGGCCGAGAAAGAGGAAAAAAAATTTTAGTCCCGAATCCCGCTCAAACTCGACCCGAGCAAGAAAATTCCGAAAAAAATAGCAAAAAATTTCAAAAAATTAAAAAACCCCAATCCGGCATTATTTTTAGCCAAAACGGGATGAGATAGGCAGAGAAAGAGGAAAAAAAAATTTTAGTCCCGAATTCGGTTCATACTCGGCACGGGGAAGAATATGCGAAAAAAATAGCATAAAAATTCCAAAAATTAAAAAACCCCTTTCTGGCATTATTTTTAGCCAAAACGGGATGAGATAGGGCTATGAAAGAGAGAAAAAAATTTTAGTACCGAATTCCGTTCGTAATCGGCCTTGAAAAGAAAATTGCGAAAAAAATAGCAAAAAAATTAAAAAAATTAAAACATCTAATTCCAGCATTATTTCTAGCCAAAACAGGATGAGATAGGCCGAGAAAGAGGAAAAAAAATTTTAGTCTCGAATTCCATTCAAACTCGACCAGGGCAAGAAAATTCCGAAAAAAATAGCAAAAAATTTCAAAAAATTAAGAAACCCCTTTCCGGCATTATTTTTAGCCCAAGAGATAGGCCGAGAAAGAGGAAAAAAAATTTTAGTCCCGAATTCCGCTCAAACTAGACCCGAGCAAGAAAATTCCGAAAAAAATAGCAAAAAATTTCAAAAAATTAAAAAACCCCTTTCCGGTATTATATTTTGCCCAAACGGGATGAGATAGGCCGAGAAAGAGGAAAAAAAATTTTAGTCCCGAATCCCGCTCAAACTCGACCCGAGCAAGAAAATTCCGAAAAAAATAGCAAAAAATTTCAAAAAATTAAAAAACCCCAATCCGGCATTATTTTTAGCCAAAACAGGATGAGATAGGCAGAGAAAGAGGAAAAAAAAATTTTAGTCCCGAATTCCGTTCATACTCGGCACGGGGAAGAATATGCGAAAAAAATAGCATAAAAATTCCAAAAATTAAAAAACCCCTTTCTGGCATTATTTTTAGCCAAAACGGGATGAGATAGGCTATGAAAGAGAGAAAAAAAATTTTAGTACCGAATTCCGTTCGTAATCGGCCTTGAAAAGAAAATTGCGAAAAAAATAGCAAAAAAATTAAAAAAATTAAAACACCTAATTCCAGCATTATTTCTAGCCAAAACAGGATGAGATAGGCCGAGAAAGAGGAAAAAAAATTTTAGTCTCGAATTCCATTCAAACTCGACCAGGGCAAGAAAATTCCGAAAAAAATAGCAAAAAATTTCAAAAAATTAAGAAACCCCTTTCCGGCATTATTTTTAGCCCAAGAGATAGGCCGAGAAAGAGGAAAAAAAATTTTAGTCCCGAATTCCGCTCAAACTAGACCCGAGCAAGAAAATTCCGAAAAAAATAGCAAAAAATTTCAAAAAATTAAAAAATCCCATTCCGGCATTGTTTTTAGCCAAAATGGGATGAGATAGGCAGAGAAAGAGGAAAAAAAATTTTAGACCCGAATTCCGTTCTTAGTCTATACGGGCAAGAAAATTCCAAAAAAAAAAAAAGAAAAAAAATCAAAAAATTAAAAAACCTCATTCCAGCATTATTTTTAGCGAAAACGGGATGAGATAGGCCAAAAATGAGAGAAAAAAATTTTACTCCCGAATTCCGTTCATACTCGGCCCGGGGAAGAATATGCGAAAAAAATAGCATAAAAATTTAAAAAATTAAAAAACCTCTTTCCGGCATTATTTTTAGCTAAAACGGGATGAAATAGGCCAAGAAAGAGAAAAAAAAAAATTTTAGTCCCGAATTCTGTTCCTACACAACCCGAGCTAGAAAATACCAAAAAAAATTTTAAAAAGTTAATTCTGGCATTATTTCTATCCAAAATGGGTAGAGAATGACCAAGAAAGAGAAAAAAAAAAATTTAGTCCCGAATTCCGTTCATACTCGACTCGGGCAAGAAAATTCCGAAAAAATAGCAGAAAAATTCAAAAACCACTTTCCGGCAATATTTACAGCCTAAACAGGATGAGATAGGCCGAGAAAGAGAAAAAAAAAATTTAGTCCTGAATTCTGCTCATACTCGACCCTGGCAAGAAAATTCAATAAAAAACAGCAAAAAAATTCAAAAAATTAAAAAACCTCATTTCGGCATTATTTCTAGCCAAAATGGGATGAGATACGCTAAGAAAGAGAGAAAAAAAATTTTAATTCCGAATTCCGTTCGTAATCGGCCTTGAAAAGAAAATTGCGAAAAAAATAGCAAAAAAATTAAAAAAATTAAAAAACCTAATTCCAGCATTATTTCTAGCCAAAACAGGATGAGATAGGCCGAGAAAGAGGAAAAAAAATTTTAGTCTCGAATTCCATTCAAACTCGACCAGGGCAAGAAAATTCCAAAAAAAATAGCAAAAAATTTCAAAAAATTAAAAAACCCCTTGCCGGTATTATATTTAGCCCAAACGGGATGAGATAGGCCGAGAAAGAGGAAAAAAAATTTTAGTCCCGAATCCCGCTCAAACTCGACCCGAGCAAGAAAATTCCGAAAAAAATAGCAAAAAATTTCAAAAAATTAAAAAACCCCAATCCGGCATTATTTTTAGCCAAAACGGGGATGAGATACGCAGAGAAAGAGGAAAAAAAAATTTTAGTCCCGAATTCCGTTCATACTCGGCACGGGGAAGAATATGCGAAAAAAATAGCATAAAAATTCCAAAAATTAAAAAACCCCTTTCTGGCATTATTTTTAGCCAAAACGGGATGAGATAGGCTATGAAAGAGAGAAAAAAATTTTAGTCCCGAATTCCGTTCGTAATCGGCCTTGAAAAGAAAATTGCGAAAAAAATAGCAAAAAAATTAAAAAAATTAAAAAACCTAATTCCAGCATTATTTCTAGCCAAAACAGGATGAGATAGGCCGAGAAAGAGGAAAAAAAATTTTAGTCTCGAATTCCATTCAAACTCGACCAGGGCAAGAAAATTCCGAAAAAAATAGCAAAAAATATCAAAAAATTAAAAACCCCTTTCCGGTATTATATTTTGCCCAAACGGGATGAGATAGGCCGAGAAAGAGGAAAAAAAATTTTAGTCCCGAATCCCGCTCAAACTCGACCCGAGCAAGAAAATTCCGAAAAAAATAGCAAAAAATTTCAAAAAATTAAAAAACCCCAATCCGGCATTATTTTTAGCCAAAACGGGATGAGATAGGCAGAGAAAGAGGAAAAAAAAATTTTAGTCCCGAATTCCGTTAATACTCGACCCAGGGAAGAAAATTCCGAAAATAATAGCAAAAAAATTCAAAAAATTAAAAAACCCCTTTCTGGCATTATTTTTAGCCAAAACGGGATGAGATAGGCTAAGAAAGAGAGAAAAAAATTTTAGTCCCGAATTCCGTTCATAATCGGCCTTGAAAAGAAAATTGCGAAAAAAATAGCAAAAAAATTAAAAAACCTAATTCCAGCATTATTTCTAGCCAAAACAGGATGAGATAGGCCGAGAAAGTGGAAAAAAAATTTTAGTCCCGAATTCCATTCAAACTCGACCAGGGCAAGAAAATTCCGAAAAAAATAGCAAAAAATTTCAAAAAATTAAAAAACCCCATTCCGGCATTATTTTTAGCCAAAACGGGATGAGATAGGCAGAGAAAGAGGAAAAAAAAATCTAGTCCCGAATCCCGCTCAAACTCGACCCGAGCAAGAAAATTCCGAAAAAAATAGCAAAAAATTTCAAAAAATTAAAAAACCCCATTCCGGCATTATTTTTAGCCAAAACGGGATGAGATAGGCAGAGAAAGAGGGAAAAAAAAATTTAGTCCTGAATTCCGTTCTTAGTCCATCCGGGCAAAAAAATTCCAAAAAAAAAAAAAAGAAAAAAAATCAAAAAATTAAAAAACCTCGTTGCAGCATTATTTCTAGCCAAAATGGGATGAGATAGGCAGAGAAAGAGGAAAAAAAAATTTTAGTCCCGAATTCCGTTCTTAGTCTATCCGGGCAAAAAAATTCCAAAAAAAAAAAAGAAAAAAAAATCAAAAAATTAAAAAACCTCGTTCCAGCATTATTTTTAGCGATAATGGGTTGAGATAGGCCGAAAAAGAGAGAAACAAATTTAGTCCCGAATTCTGTTCATACTCGGCACGGGGAAGAATATGCGAAAAAAATAGCATAAAAATTCCAAAAATTAAAAAACCCCTTTCTGGCATTATTTTTAGCCAATACGGGATGAGATAGGCCAAGAAAGAGAAAAAAAAAAATTTAGTCCCGAATTCTGTTCCTACCCAACCCGAGCTAGAAAATACCAAAAAAAAAAAATAGAAAAAAAATTAAAAAAGTTAATTCTGGCATTATTTCTATCCAAAGTGGGTTGAGAATGGCCGAGAAAGAGAAAAAAAAATTTTAGTCCCAAATTCCGTTCATACTCGACTCTGGCAAGAAAATTCCGAAAAAAATAGCAAAAAAATTTAAAAAATTAAAAAATCTCATTCCGGCATTATTTCTAGCCAAAACGGGATGAAATACTCCGAGAAAGAGAGAAAAAAATTTTAGTCCCGAATTCCGTTCATACTCGACTCTGGCAAGAAAATTTCGAAAAAAATAGCAAAAAATTTCAAAAAACTAAAAAACTTCTTTCCTGCATTATTTTTAGCCAAAACAGGACGAGATAGGCCGAGAAAAATAGAAAAAAAATTTTAGCCCCGAATTCCGTTCATACTCGACCCAGGAAGAAAATTCCGAAAATAATAGCAAAAAAATTCAAAAAATTAAAAAACTCCTTTCCGGTATTATTTTTAGCCCAAACGGGATTGGATAGGCCGAAAAAGAAAGAAAAAAGTTTTAGTCCTGAATTCCGTTCATACTCGGCCTGGGGAAGAAAATTGCGAAAAAAATAGCAAAAAAATTCCAAAAATTAAAAAACCTCTTTCCGACATTATTTTTAGCCAAAACGGGATGAGATAGGCCAAGAAAGAGAGAAAAAATATTAGTACCAAATTCCGTTCATACTCGGCCCTAGGAAGAAAATTGCGAAAAAAATAGCAAGAAAATTCAAAAAATTAAAAAACCTCATTCCGACATTATTTCTAGCCGAAACGGGAATGAGATAGGCCGAGAAAGAGAGAAAAAAAAATTTAGTCCCGAATTCCGTTCATACTCGACCCAGGGAATAAAATTCCGAAAATAATAGCAAAAAAATTCAAAAAATTAAAAAACCCCTTTCTTGCATTATTTTTAGCCCAAACAGGATTGGATAGGCCGAAAAAGAAAGAAAATAATTTTAGTCCCGAATTCCATTCATACTCGGCCTGGGGAAGAAAATTGCGAAAAAAATAGCAAAAAAATTCCAAAAATTAAAAAACCTCTTTCCGGCATTATTTTTAGCTAAAACGGGATGAGATAGGCCAAGAAAGAGAGAAAAAATGTTAGTACCAAATTCCGTTCATACTCGGCCCTAGGAAGAAAATTGCGAAAAAAATAGCATGAAAATTCAAAAAATTAAAAAACCTCATTCCGGCATTATTTCTAGCCGAAACGGGAATGAGATAGGCCGAGAAATAGAAAAAAAAAAAATTTAGTCCCGAATTCCGTTCATACTCGACCCAGGGAAGAAAATTCTGAAAATAATAGCAAAAAAATTCAAAAAATTAAAAAACCCCTTTCTGGCATTATTTTTAGCCAAAACGGGATGAGATAGGCTAAGAAAGAGAGAAAAAAAATTTTAGACCCGAATTCCGTTCATAATCGGCCTTGAGAAGAAAATTGTGAAAAAAATAGCAAAAAAATTCAAAAAATTAAAAAACCTCATTCTGGCATTATTTCTAGCCAAAACGGGATGACATAGGCTGAGAAAGAGGAAAAAAAATTTTAGTCCCGAATTCCGTTCTTAGTCTATCCGGGCAAGAAAATTCCAAAAAAGAAAAGAAAAAAAATCAAAAAATTAAAAAACCTCGTTCCAGCATTATTTTTAGCGATAACGGGATGAGATAGGCCGAAAAAGAGAGAAAAAAATTTAGTCCCGAATTCCGTTCATACTCAGCACGGGGAAGAATATGCGAAAAAAATAGCATAAAAATTCAAAAAATTAAAAAACCCCTTTCTGGCATTATTTTTAGCCAAAACGGGATGAGATAGGCCATGAAAGAGAAAAAAAAAAAATTTAGTCCCGAATTCTGTTCCTACCCAACCCGAGCTAGAAAATACCAAAAAAAAATAGAAAAAAAAATTAAAAAAGTTAATTCTGGCATTATTTCTATCCAAAATGGGTTGAGAATGGCCGAGAAATAGAGAAAAAAATTTTAGTCCCAAAATTCCGTTCATACTCGACTCTGGCAAGAAAATTCCAAAAAAAATAGCAAAAAAATTTAAAAAATTAAAAAACCTCTTTCCGGCATTATTTATAGCCAAAACGGGATGAGATAGGCCGAGAAAGAGAGAAAAAAAATTTTACACCCGAATTCCGTTCATACTCGACCCCGGCAAGAAAATTCCGAAAAAAATTAAAAAACCTCATTCCGGCATTATTTCTAGCCAAAACGGGATGAGATACTCCGAGAAAGAGAAAATTTAGTCCCGAATTCCGTTCGTAATCGGCCTTGAAAAGAAAATTGCGAAAAAAATAGCAAAAAAATTAAAAAAATTAAAACACCTAATTCCAGCATTATTTCTAGCCAAAACAGGATGAGATAGGCCGAGAAAGAGGAAAAAAAATTTTAGTCTCGAATTCCATTCAAACTCGACCAGGGCAAGAAAATTCCGAAAAAAATAGCAAAAAATTTCAAAAAATTAAGAAACCCCTTTCCGGCATTATTTTTAGCCCAAGAGATAGGCCGAGAAAGAGGAAAAAAAATTTTAGTCCCGAATTCCGCTCAAACTAGACCCGAGCAAGAAAATTCCGAAAAAAATAGCAAAAAATTTCAAAAAATTAAAAAATCCCATTCCGGCATTATTTTTAGCCAAAATGGGATGAGATAGGCAGAGAAAGAGGAAAAAAAAATTTTAGTCCCGAATTCCGTTCTTAGTCTATACGGGCAAGAAAATTCCAAAAAAAAAAAAAGAAAAAAAATCAAAAAATTAAAAAACCTCATTCCAGCATTATTTTTAGCGAAAACGGGATGAGATAGGCCAAAAATGAGAGAAAAAAATTTTACTCCCGAATTCCGTTCATACTCGGCCCGGGGAAGAATATGCGAAAAAAATAGCATAAAAATTTAAAAAATTAAAAAACCTCTTTCCGGCATTATTTTTAGCTAAAACGGGATGAAATAGGCCAAGAAAGAGAAAAAAAAAAAATTTTAGTCCCGAATTCTGTTCCTACACAACCCGAGCTAGAAAATACCAAAAAAAATTTTAAAAAGTTAATTCTGGCATTATTTCTATCCAAAATGGGTAGAGAATGACCGAGAAAGAGAAAAAAAAAAATTTAGTCCCGAATTCCGTTCATACTCGACTCGGGCAAGAAAATTCCGAAAAAATAGCAGAAAAATTCAAAAACCACTTTCCGGCAATATTTACAGCCTAAACAGGATGAGATAGGCCGAGAAAGAGAAAAAAAAAAATTTAGTCCTGAATTCTGCTCATACTCGACCCTGGCAAGAAAATTCAATAAAAAACAGCAAAAAAATTCAAAAAATTAAAAAACCTCATTCCGGCATTATTTCTAGCCAAAATGGGATGAGATACGCTAAGAAAGAGAGAAAAAAAATTTTAGTCCCGAATTCCGTTCATAATCGGCCTTGAGAAGAAAATTGCGAAAAAAATAGCAAAAAAATTCCAAAAATTAAAAATCCCCTTTCTGGCATTATTTTTAGCCAAAACGGGATGAGATAGGCTATGAAAGAGAGAAAAAAATTTTAGTCCCGAATTCCGTTCGTAATCGGCGTTGAAAAGAAAATTGTGAAAAAAATAGCAAAAAAATTAAAAAACCTAATTCCAGCATTATTTCTAGCCAAAACAGGATGAGATAGGCCGAGAAAGAGGAAAAAAAATTTTAGTCTCGAATTCCATTCAAACTCGACCAGGGCAAGAAAATTCCGAAAAAAATAGCAAAAAATTTCAAAAAATTAAAAAACCCCTTTCCGGTATTATATTTAGCCCAAACGGGATGAGATAGGCCGAGAAAAAGAGGAAAAAAAATTTTAGTCCCGAATCCCGCTCAAACTCGACCCGAGCAAGAAAATTCCGAAAAAAATAGCAAAAAATTTCAAAAAATTAAAAAACCCCAATCCGGCATTATTTTTAGCCAAAACGGGGATGAGATAGGCAGAGAAAGAGGAAAAAAAAATTTTAGTCCCGAATTCCGTTCATACTCGGCACGGGGAAGAATATGCGAAAAAAATAGCATAAAAATTCCAAAAATTAAAAAACCCCTTTCTGGCATTATTTTTAGCCAAAACGGGATGAGATAGGCTATGAAAGAGAGAAAAAAATTTTAGTCCCGAATTCCGTTCGTAATCGGCCCTGAAAAGAAAATTGCGAAAAAAATAGCAAAAAAATTAAAAAAATTAAAAAACCTAATTCCAGCATTATTTCTAGCCAAAACAGGATGAGATAGGCCGAGAAAGAGGAAAAAAAATTTTAGTCTCGAATTCCATTCAAACTCGACCAGGGCAAGAAAATTCCAAAAAAAATAGCAAAAAATTTCAAAAAATTAAAAAACCCCTTGCCGGTATTATATTTAGCCCAAATGGGATGAGATAGGCCGAGAAAGAGGAAAAAAAATTTTAGTCCCGAATCCCGCTCAAACTCGACCCGAGCAAGAAAATTCCGAGAAAAATAGCAAAAAATTTCAAAAAATTAAAAAACCCCAATCCGGCATTATTTTTAGCCAAAACGGGGACGAGATAGGCAGAGAAAGAGGAAAAAAAAATTTTAGTCCCGAATTCCGTTCATACTCGGCACGGGGAAGAATATGCGAAAAAAATAGCATAAAAATTCCAAAAATTAAAAAACCCCTTTCTGGCATTATTTTTAGCCAAAACGGGATGAGATAGGCTATGAAAGAGAGAAAAAAATTTTAGTCCCGAATTCCGTTCGTAATCGGCCTTGAAAAGAAAATTGCGAAAAAAATAGCAAAAAAATTAAAAAAATTAAAAAACCTAATTCCAGCATTATTTCTAGCCAAAACAGGATGAGATAGGCCGAGAAAGAGGAAAAAAAATTTTAGTCTCGAATTCCATTCAAACTCGACCAGGGCAAGAAAATTCCGAAAAAAATAGCAAAAAATATCAAAAAATTAAAAACCCCTTTCCGGTATTATATTTTGCCCAAACGGGATGAGATAGGCCGAGAAAGAGGAAAAAAAATTTTTGTCCCGAATCCCGCTCAAACTCGACCCGAGCAAGAAAATTCCGAAAAAAATAGCAAAAAATTTCAAAAAATTAAAAAACCCCAATCCGGCATTATTTTTAGCCAAAACGGGATGAGATAGGCAGAGAAAGAGGAAAAAAAAATTTTAGTCCCGAATTCCGTTAATACTCGACCCAGGGAAGAAAATTCCGAAAATAATAGCAAAAAAATTCAAAAAATTAAAAAACCCCTTTCTGGCATTATTTTTAGCCAAAACGGGATGAGATAGGCTAAGAAAGAGAGAAAAAAATTTTAGTCCCGAATTCCGTTCATAATCGGCCTTGAAAAGAAAATTGCGAAAAAAATAGCAAAAAAATTAAAAAACCTAATTCCAGCATTATTTCTAGCCAAAACAGGATGAGATAGGCCGAGAAAGTGGAAAAAAAATTTTAGTCCCGAATTCCATTCAAACTCGACCAGGGCAAGAAAATTCCGAAAAAAATAGCAAAAAATTTCAAAAAATTAAAAAACCCCATTCCGGCATTATTTTTAGCCAAAACGGGATGAGATAGGCAGAGAAAGAGGAAAAAAAAATTTAGTCCCGAATCCCGCTCAAACTCGACCCGAGCAAGAAAATTCCGAAAAAAATAGCAAAAAATTTCAAAAAATTAAAAAACCCCATTCCGGCATTATTTTTAGCCAAAACGGGATGAGATAGGCAGAGAAAGAGGGAAAAAAAAATTTAGTCCTGAATTCCGTTCTTAGTCCATCCGGGCAAAAAAATTCCAAAAAAAAAAAAAAGAAAAAAAATCAAAAAATGAAAAAACCTCGTTGCAGCATTATTTCTAGCCAAAATGGGATGAGATAGGCAGAGAAAGAGGAAAAAAAAATTTTAGTCCCGAATTCCGTTCTTAGTCTATCCGGGCAAAAAAATTCCAAAAAAAAAAAAGAAAAAAAAATCAAAAAATTAAAAAACCTCGTTCCAGCATTATTTTTAGCGATAATGGGTTGAGATAGGCCGAAAAAGAGAGAAACAAATTTAGTCCCGAATTCTGTTCATACTCGGCACGGGGAAGAATATGCGAAAAAAATAGCATAAAAATTCCAAAAATTAAAAAACCCCTTTCTGGCATTATTTTTAGCCAATACGGGATGAGATAGGCCAAGAAAGAGAAAAAAAAAATTTAGTCCCGAATTCTGTTCCTACCCAACCCGAGCTAGAAAATACCAAAAAAAAAAAATAGAAAAAAAATTAAAAAAGTTAATTCTGGCATTATTTCTATCCAAAGTGGGTTGAGAATGGCCGAGAAAGAGAAAAAAAAATTTTAGTCCCAAATTCCGTTCATACTCGACTCTGGCAAGAAAATTCCGAAAAAAATAGCAAAAAAATTTAAAAAATTAAAAAATCTCATTCCGGCATTATTTCTAGCCAAAACGGGATGAAATACTCCGAGAAAGAGAAAAAAAAATTTTAGTCCCGAATTCCGTTCATACTCGACTCTGGCAAGAAAATTTCGAAAAAAATAGCAAAAAAATTCAAAAAACTAAAAAACTTCTTTCCTGCATTATTTTTAGCCAAAACAGGACGAGATAGGCCGAGAAAAATAGAAAAAAAATTTTAGCCCCGAATTCCGTTCATACTCGACCCAGGAAGAAAATTCCGAAAATAATAGCAAAAAAATTCAAAAAATTAAAAAACTCCTTTCCGGTATTATTTTTAGCCCAAACGGGATTGGATAGGCCGAAAAAGAAAGAAAAAAGTTTTAGTCCTGAATTCCGTTCATACTCGGCCTGGGGAAGAAAATTGCGAAAAAAATAGCAAAAAAATTCCAAAAATTAAAAAACCTCTTTCCGACATTATTTTTAGCCAAAACGGGATGAGATAGGCCAAGAAAGAGAGAAAAAATATTAGTACCAAATTCCGTTCATACTCGGCCCTAGGAAGAAAATTGCGAAAAAAATAGCAAGAAAATTCAAAAAATTAAAAAACCTCATTCCGGCATTATTTCTAGCCGAAACGGGAATGAGATAGGCCGAGAAAGAGAGAAAAAAAAATTTAGTCCCGAATTCCGTTCATACTCGACCCAGGGAATAAAATTCCGAAAATAATAGCAAAAAAATTCAAAAAATTAAAAAACCCCTTTCTTGCATTATTTTTAGCCCAAACAGGATTGGATAGGCCGAAAAAGAAAGAAAATAATTTTAGTCCCGAATTCCATTCATACTCGGCCTGGGGAAGAAAATTGCGAAAAAAATAGCAAAAAAATTCCAAAAATTAAAAAACCTCTTTCCGGCATTATTTTTAGCTAAAACGGGATGAGATAGGCCAAGAAAGAGAGAAAAAATGTTAGTACCAAATTCCGTTCATACTCGGCCCTAGGAAGAAAATTGCGAAAAAAATAGCATGAAAATTCAAAAAATTAAAAAACCTCATTCCGGCATTATTCCTAGCCGAAACGGGAATGAGATAGGCCGAGAAATAGAAAAAAAAAAAATTTAGTCCCGAATTCCGTTCATACTCGACCCAGGGAAGAAAATTCTGAAAATAATAGCAAAAAAATTCAAAAAATTAAAAAACCCCTTTCTGGCATTATTTTTAGCCAAAACGGGATGAGATAGGCTAAGAAAGAGAGAAAAAAAATTTTAGACCCGAATTCCGTTCATAATCGGCCTTGAGAAGAAAATTGTGAAAAAAATAGCAAAAAAATTCAAAAAATTAAAAAACCTCATTCTGGCATTATTTCTAGCCAAAACGGGATGACATAGGCTGAGAAAGAGGAAAAAAAATTTTAGTCCCGAATTCCGTTCTTAGTCTATCCGGGCAAGAAAATTCCAAAAAAGAAAAGAAAAAAAATCAAAAAATTAAAAAACCTCGTTCCAGCATTAT
Source organism: Quercus berberidifolia (assembly GCA_028535905.1). Lineage (NCBI taxonomy): Eukaryota > Viridiplantae > Streptophyta > Magnoliopsida > Fagales > Fagaceae > Quercus > Quercus berberidifolia. The sequence continues at coordinate 54,117,649 of JAPQVW010000003.1, forward strand.
TTTTAGCGATAACGGGATGAGATAGGCCGAAAAAGAGAGAAAAAAATTTAGTCCCGAATTCCGTTCATACTCAGCACGGGGAAGAATATGCGAAAAAAATAGCATAAAAATTCAAAAAATTAAAAAACCCCTTTCTGGCATTATTTTTAGCCAAAACGGGATGAGATAGGCCATGAAAGAGAAAAAAAAAAAATTTAGTCCCGAATTCTGTTCCTACCCAACCCGAGCTAGAAAATACCAAAAAAAAATAGAAAAAAAAATTAAAAAAGTTAATTCTGGCATTATTTCTATCCAAAATGGGTTGAGAATGGCCGAGAAATAGAGAAAAAAATTTTAGTCCCAAAATTCCGTTCATACTCGACTCTGGCAAGAAAATTCCAAAAAAAATAGCAAAAAAATTTAAAAAATTAAAAAACCTCTTTCCGGCATTATTTATAGCCAAAACGGGATGAGATAGGCCGAGAAAGAGAGAAAAAAAATTTTACACCCGAATTCCGTTCATACTCGACCCCGGCAAGAAAATTCCGAAAAAAATTAAAAAACCTCATTCCGGCATTATTTCTAGCCAAAACGGGATGAGATACTCCGAGAAAGAGAAAATTTAGTCCCGAATTCCGTTCGTAATCGGCCTTGAAAAGAAAATTGCGAAAAAAATAGCAAAAAAATTAAAAAAATTAAAACACCTAATTCCAGCATTATTTCTAGCCAAAACAGGATGAGATAGGCCAAGAAAGAGGAAAAAAAATTTTAGTCTCGAATTCCATTCAAACTCGACCAGGGCAAGAAAATTCCGAAAAAAATAGCAAAAAATTTCAAAAAATTAAGAAATCCCTTTCCGGCATTATTTTTAGCCCAAGAGATAGGCCGAGAAAGAGGAAAAAAAATTTTAGTCCCGAATTCCGCTCAAACTAGACCCGAGCAAGAAAATTCCGAAAAAAATAGCAAAAAATTTCAAAAAATTAAAAAATCCCATTCCGGCATTATTTTTAGCCAAAATGGGATGAGATAGGCAGAGAAAGAGGAAAAAAAAATTTTAGTCCCGAATTCCGTTCTTAGTCTATACGGGCAAGAAAATTCCAAAAAAAAAAAAAGAAAAAAAATCAAAAAATTAAAAAACCTCATTCCAGCATTATTTTTAGCGAAAACGGGATGAGATAGGCCAAAAATGAGAGAAAAAAATTTTACTCCCGAATTCCGTTCATACTCGGCCCGGGGAAGAATATGCGAAAAAAATAGCATAAAAATTTAAAAAATTAAAAAACCTCTTTCCGGCATTATTTTTAGCTAAAACGGGATGAAATAGGCCAAGAAAGAGAAAAAAAAAAAATTTTAGTCCCGAATTCTGTTCCTACACAACCCGAGCTAGAAAATACCAAAAAAAATTTTAAAAAGTTAATTCTGGCATTATTTCTATCCAAAATGGGTAGAGAATGACCGAGAAAGAGAAAAAAAAAAATTTAGTCCCGAATTCCGTTCATACTCGACTCGGGCAAGAAAATTCCGAAAAAATAGCAGAAAAATTCAAAAACCACTTTCCGGCAATATTTACAGCCTAAACAGGATGAGATAGGCCGAGAAAGAGAAAAAAAAAAATTTAGTCCTGAATTCTGCTCATACTCGACCCTGGCAAGAAAATTCAATAAAAAACAGCAAAAAAATTCAAAAAATTAAAAAACCTCATTCCGGCATTATTTCTAGCCAAAATGGGATGAGATACGCTAAGAAAGAGAGAAAAAAAATTTTAGTCCCGAATTCCGTTCATAATCGGCCTTGAGAAGAAAATTGCGAAAAAAATAGCAAAAAAATTCCAAAAATTAAAAATCCCCTTTCTGGCATTATTTTTAGCCAAAACGGGATGAGATAGGCTATGAAAGAGAGAAAAAAATTTTAGTCCCGAATTCCGTTCGTAATCGGCGTTGAAAAGAAAATTGTGAAAAAAATAGCAAAAAAATTAAAAAACCTAATTCCAGCATTATTTCTAGCCAAAACAGGATGAGATAGGCCGAGAAAGAGGAAAAAAAATTTTAGTCTCGAATTCCATTCAAACTCGACCAGGGCAAGAAAATTCCGAAAAAAATAGCAAAAAATTTCAAAAAATTAAAAAACCCCTTTCCGGTATTATATTTAGCCCAAACGGGATGAGATAGGCCGAGAAAAAGAGGAAAAAAAATTTTAGTCCCGAATCCCGCTCAAACTCGACCCGAGCAAGAAAATTCCGAAAAAAATAGCAAAAAATTTCAAAAAATTAAAAAACCCCAATCCGGCATTATTTTTAGCCAAAACGGGGATGAGATAGGCAGAGAAAGAGGAAAAAAAAATTTTAGTCCCGAATTCCGTTCATACTCGGCACGGGGAAGAATATGCGAAAAAAATAGCATAAAAATTCCAAAAATTAAAAAACCCCTTTCTGGCATTATTTTTAGCCAAAACGGGATGAGATAGGCTATGAAAGAGAGAAAAAAATTTTAGTCCCGAATTCCGTTCGTAATCGGCCTTGAAAAGAAAGTTGCGAAAAAAATAGCAAAAAAATTAAAAAAATTAAAAAACCTAATTCCAGCATTATTTCTAGCCAAAACAGGATGAGATAGGCCGAGAAAGAGGAAAAAAAATTTTAGTCTCGAATTCCATTCAAACTCGACCAGGGCAAGAAAATTCCGAAAAAAATAGCAAAAAATTTCAAAAAATTAAAAAACCCCTTGCCGGTATTATATTTAGCCCAAACGGGATGAGATAGGCCGAGAAAGAGGAAAAAAAATTTTAGTCCCGAATCCCGCTCAAACTCGACCCGAGCAAGAAAATTCCGAAAAAAATAGCAAAAAATTTCAAAAAATTAAAAAACCCCAATCCGGCATTGTTTTTAGCCAAAACGGGGATGAGATAGGCAGAGAAAGAGGAAAAAAAAATTTTAGTCCCGAATTCCGTTCATACTCGGCACGGGGAAGAATATGCGAAAAAAATAGCATAAAAATTCCAAAAATTAAAAAACCCCTTTCTGGCATTATTTTTAGCCAAAACGGGATGAGATAGGCTATGAAAGAGAGAAAAAAATTTTAGTCCCGAATTCCGTTCGTAATCGGCCTTGAAAAGAAAATTGCGAAAAAAATAGCAAAAAAATTAAAAAAATTAAAAAACCTAATTCCAGCATTATTTCTAGCCAAAACAGGATGAGATAGGCCGAGAAAGAGGAAAAAAAATTTTAGTCTCGAATTCCATTCAAACTCGACCAGGGCAAGAAAATTCCGAAAAAAATAGCAAAAAATATCAAAAAATTAAAAACCCCTTTCCGGTATTATATTTTGCCCAAACGGGATGAGATAGGCCGAGAAAGAGGAAAAAAAATTTTAGTCCCGAATCCCGCTCAAACTCGACCCGAGCAAGAAAATTCCGAAAAAAATAGCAAAAAATTTCAAAAAATTAAAAAACCCCAATCCGGCATTATTTTTAGCCAAAACGGGATGAGATAGGCAGAGAAAGAGGAAAAAAAAATTTTAGTCCCGAATTCCGTTAATACTCGACCCAGGGAAGAAAATTCCGAAAATAATAGCAAAAAAATTCAAAAAATTAAAAAACCCCTTTCTGGCATTATTTTTAGCCAAAACGGGATGAGATAGGCTAAGAAAGAGAGAAAAAAATTTTAGTCCCGAATTCCGTTCATAATCGGCCTTGAAAAGAAAATTGCGAAAAAAATAGCAAAAAAATTAAAAAACCTAATTCCAGCATTATTTCTAGCCAAAACAGGATGAGATAGGCCGAGAAAGTGGAAAAAAAATTTTAGTCCCGAATTCCATTCAAACTCGACCAGGGCAAGAAAATTCCGAAAAAAATAGCAAAAAATTTCAAAAAATTAAAAAACCCCATTCCGGCATTATTTTTAGCCAAAACGGGATGAGATAGGCAGAGAAAGAGGAAAAAAAAATTTAGTCCCGAATCCCGCTCAAACTCGACCCGAGCAAGAAAATTCCGAAAAAAATAGCAAAAAATTTCAAAAAATTAAAAAACCCCATTCGGGCATTATTTTTAGCCAAAACGGGATGAGATAGGCAGAGAAAGAGGGAAAAAAAAATTTAGTCCTGAATTCCGTTCTTAGTCCATCCGGGCAAAAAAATTCCAAAAAAAAAAAAAAGAAAAAAAATCAAAAAATTAAAAAACCTCGTTGCAGCATTATTTCTAGCCAAAATGGGATGAGATAGGCAGAGAAAGAGGAAAAAAAAATTTTAGTCCCGAATTCCGTTCTTAGTCTATCCGGGCAAAAAAATTCCAAAAAAAAAAAAGAAAAAAAAATCAAAAAATTAAAAAACCTCGTTCCAGCATTATTTTTAGCGATAATGGGTTGAGATAGGCCGAAAAAGAGAGAAACAAATTTAGTCCCGAATTCTGTTCATACTCGGCACGGGGAAGAATATGCGAAAAAAATAGCATAAAAATTCCAAAAATTAAAAAACCCCTTTCTGGCATTATTTTTAGCCAATACGGGATGAGATAGGCCAAGAAAGAGAAAAAAAAAATTTAGTCCCGAATTCTGTTCCTACCCAACCCGAGCTAGAAAATACCAAAAAAAAAAAAATAGAAAAAAAATTAAAAAAGTTAATTCTGGCATTATTTCTATCCAAAGTGGGTTGAGAATGGCCGAGAAAGAGAAAAAAAAATTTTAGTCCCAAATTCCGTTCATACTCGACTCTGGCAAGAAAATTCCGAAAAAAATAGCAAAAAAATTTAAAAAATTTAAAAATCTCATTCCGGCATTATTTCTAGCCAAAACGGGATGAAATACTACGAGAAAGAGAAAAAAAAATTTTAGTCCCGAATTCCGTTCATACTCGACTCTGGCAAGAAAATTTCGAAAAAAATAGCAAAAAAATTCAAAAAACTAAAAAACTTCTTTCCTGCATTATTTTTAGCCAAAACAGGACGAGATAGGCCGAGAAAAATAGAAAAAAAATTTTAGCCCCGAATTCCGTTCATACTCGACCCAGGAAGAAAATTCCGAAAATAATAGCAAAAAAATTCAAAAAATTAAAAAACTCCTTTCCGGTATTATTTTTAGCCCAAACGGGATTGGATAGGCCGAAAAAGAAAGAAAAAAGTTTTAGTCCTGAATTCCGTTCATACTCGGCCTGGGGAAGAAAATTGCGAAAAAAATAGCAAAAAAATTCCAAAAATTAAAAAACCTCTTTCCGACATTATTTTTAGCCAAAACGGGATGAGATAGGCCAAGAAAGAGAGAAAAAATATTAGTACCAAATTCCGTTCATACTCGGCCCTAGGAAGAAAATTGCGAAAAAAATAGCAAGAAAATTCAAAAAATTAAAAAACCTCATTCCGGCATTATTTCTAGCCGAAACGGGAATGAGATAGGCCGAGAAAGAGAGAAAAAAAAATTTAGTCCCGAATTCCGTTCATACTCGACCCAGGGAATAAAATTCCGAAAATAATAGCAAAAAAATTCAAAAAATTAAAAAACCCCTTTCTTGCATTATTTTTAGCCCAAACAGGATTGGATAGGCCGAAAAAGAAAGAAAATAATTTTAGTCCCGAATTCCATTCATACTCGGCCTGGGGAAGAAAATTGCGAAAAAAATAGCAAAAAAATTCCAAAAATTAAAAAACCTCTTTCCGGCATTATTTTTAGCTAAAACGGGATGAGATAGGCCAAGAAAGAGAGAAAAAATGTTAGTACCAAATTCCGTTCATACTCGGCCCTAGGAAGAAAATTGCGAAAAAAATAGCATGAAAATTCAAAAAATTAAAAAACCTCATTCCGGCATTATTTCTAGCCGAAACGGGAATGAGATAGGCCGAGAAATAGAAAAAAAAAAAATTTAGTCCCGAATTCCGTTCATACTCGACCCAGGGAAGAAAATTCTGAAAATAATAGCAAAAAAATTCAAAAAATTAAAAAACCCCTTTCTGGCATTATTTTTAGCCAAAACGGGATGAGATAGGCTAAGAAAGAGAGAAAAAAAATTTTAGACCCGAATTCCGTTCATAATCGGCCTTGAGAAGAAAATTGTGAAAAAAATAGCAAAAAAATTCAAAAAATTAAAAAACCTCATTCTGGCATTATTTCTAGCCAAAACGGGATGACATAGGCTGAGAAAGAGGAAAAAAAATTTTAGTCCCGAATTCCGTTCTTAGTCTATCCGGGCAAGAAAATTCCAAAAAAGAAAAGAAAAAAAATCAAAAAATTAAAAAACCTCGTTCCAGCATTATTTTTAGCGATAACGGGATGAGATAGGCCGAAAAAGAGAGAAAAAAATTTAGTCCCGAATTCCGTTCATACTCAGCACGGGGAAGAATATGCGAAAAAAATAGCATAAAAATTCAAAAAATTAAAAAACCCCTTTCTGGCATTATTTTTAGCCAAAACGGGATGAGATAGGCCATGAAAGAGAAAAAAAAAAAATTTAGTCCCGAATTCTGTTCCTACCCAACCCGAGCTAGAAAATACCAAAAAAAAATAGAAAAAAAAATTAAAAAAGTTAATTCTGGCATTATTTCTATCCAAAATGGGTTGAGAATGGCCGAGAAATAGAGAAAAAAATTTTAGTCCCAAAATTCCGTTCATACTCGACTCTGGCAAGAAAATTCCAAAAAAAATAGCAAAAAAAATTAAAAAATTAAAAAACCTCTTTCCGGCATTATTTATAGCCAAAACGGGATGAGATAGGCCGAGAAAGGGAGAAAAAAAATTTTACACCCGAATTCCGTTCATACTCGACCCCGGCAAGAAAATTCCGAAAAAAATTAAAAAACCTCATTCCGGCATTATTTCTAGCCAAAACGGGATGAGATACTCCGAGAAAGAGAAAATTTAGTCCCGAATTCCGTTCATAATCGGCCTTGAAAAGAAAATTGCGAAAAAAATAGCAAAAAAATTAAAAAAATTAAAACACCTAATTCCTGCATTATTTCTAGCCAAAACAGGATGAGATAGGCCGAGAAAGAGGAAAAAAAATTTTAGTCTCGAATTCCATTCAAACTCGACCAGGGCAAGAAAATTCCGAAAAAAATAGCAAAAAATTTCAAAAAATTAAGAAACCCCTTTCCGGCATTATTTTTAGCCCAAGAGATAGGCCGAGAAAGAGGAAAAAAAATTTTAGTCCCGAATTCTGCTCAAACTAGACCCGAGCAAGAAAATTCCGAAAAAAATAGCAAAAAATTTCAAAAAATTAAAAAATCCCATTCCGGCATTATTTTTAGCCAAAATGGGATGAGATAGGCAGAGAAAGAGGAAAAAAAAATTTTAGTCCCGAATTCCGTTCTTAGTCTATACGGGCAAGAAAATTCCAAAAAAAAAAAAAGAAAAAAAATCAAAAAATTAAAAAACCTCATTCCAGCATTATTTTTAGCGAAAACGGGATGAGATAGGCCAAAAATGAGAGAAAAAAATTTTACTCCCGAATTCCGTTCATACTCGGCCCGGGGAAGAATATGCGAAAAAAATAGCATAAAAATTTAGAAAATTAAAAAACCTCTTTCCGGCATTATTTTTAGCTAAAACGGGATGAAATAGGCCAAGAAAGAGAAAAAAAAAAAATTTTAGTCCCGAATTCTGTTCCTACACAACCCGAGCTAGAAAATACCAAAAAAAATTTTAAAAAGTTAATTCTGGCATTATTTCTATCCAAAATGGGTAGAGAATGACCGAGAAAGAGAAAAAAAAAAATTTAGTCCCGAATTCCGTTCATACTCGACTCGGGCAAGAAAATTCCGAAAAAATAGCAGAAAAATTCAAAAACCACTTTCCGGCAATATTTACAGCCTAAACAGGATGAGATAGGCCGAGAAAGAGAAAAAAAAAAATTTAGTCCTGAATTCTGCTCATACTCGACCCTGGCAAGAAAATTCAATAAAAAACAGCAAAAAAATTCAAAAAATTAAAAAACCTCATTCCGGCATTATTTCTAGCCAAAATGGGATGAGATACGCTAAGAAAGAGAGAAAAAAAATTTTAGTCCCGAATTCCGTTCATAATCGGCCTTGAGAAGAAAATTGCGAAAAAAATAGCAAAAAAATTCCAAAAATTAAAAATCCCCTTTCTGGCATTATTTTTAGCCAAAACGGGATGAGATAGGCTATGAAAGAGAGAAAAAAATTTTAGTCCCGAATTCCGTTCGTAATCGGCGTTGAAAAGAAAATTGTGAAAAAAATAGCAAAAAAATTAAAAAACCTAATTCCAGCATTATTTCTAGCCAAAACCGGATGAGATAGGCCGAGAAAGAGGAAAAAAAATTTTAGTCTCGAATTCCATTCAAACTCGACCAGGGCAAGAAAATTCCGAAAAAAATAGCAAAAAATTTCAAAAAATTAAAAAACCCCTTTCCGGTATTATATTTAGCCCAAACGGGATGAGATAGGCCGAGAAAGAGGAAAAAAAATTTTAGTCCCGAATCCCGCTCAAACTCGACCCGAGCAAGAAAATTCCGAAAAAAATAGCAAAAAATTTCAAAAAATTAAAAAACCCCAATCCGGCATTATTTTTAGCCAAAACGGGGATGAGATAGGCAGAGAAAGAGGAAAAAAAAATTTTAGTCCCGAATTCCGTTCATACTCGGCACGGGGAAGAATATGCGAAAAAAATAGCATAAAAATTCCAAAAATTAAAAAACCCCTTTCTGGCATTATTTTTAGCCAAAACGGGATGAGATAGGCTATGAAAGAGAGAAAAAAATTTTAGTCCCGAATTCCGTTCGTAATCGGCCTTGAAAAGAAAATTGCGAAAAAAATAGCAAAAAAATTAAAAAAATTAAAAAACCTAATTCCAGCATTATTTCTAGCCAAAACAGGATGAGATAGGCCGAGAAAGAGGAAAAAAAATTTTAGTCTCGAATTCCATTCAAACTCGACCAGGGCAAGAAAATTCCGAAAAAAATATCAAAAAATATCAAAAAATTAAAAACCCCTTTCCGGTATTATATTTTGCCCAAACGGGATGAGATAGGCCGAGAAAGAGGAAAAAAAATTTTAGTCCCGAATCCCGCTCAAACTCGACCCGAGCAAGAAAATTCCGAAAAAAATAGCAAAAAATTTCAAAAAATTAAAAAACCCCAATCCGGCATTATTTTTAGCCAAAACGGGATGAGATAGGCAGAGAAAGAGGAAAAAAAAATTTTAGTCCCGAATTCCGTTAATACTCGACCCAGGGAAGAAAATTCCGAAAATAATAGCAAAAAAATTCAAAAAATTAAAAAACCCCTTTCTGGCATTATTTTTAGCCAAAACGGGATGAGATAGGCTAAGAAAGAGAGAAAAAAATTTTAGTCCCGAATTCCGTTCATAATCGGCCTTGAAAAGAAAATTGCGAAAAAAAAATTAAAAAAATTAAAAAACCTAATTCCAGCATTATTTCTAGCCAAAACAGGATGAGATAGGCCGAGAAAGTGGAAAAAAAATTTTAGTCCCGAATTCCATTCAAACTCGACCAGGGCAAGAAAATTCCGAAAAAAATAGCAAAAAATTTCAAAAAATTAAAAAACCCCATTCCGGCATTATTTTTAGCCAAAACGGGATGAGATAGGCAGAGAAAGAGGAAAAAAAAATTTAGTCCCGAATCCCGCTCAAACTCGACCCGAGCAAGAAAATTCCGAAAAAAATAGCAAAAAATTTCAAAAAATTAAAAAACCCCATTCCGGCATTATTTTTAGCCAAAACGGGATGAGATAGGCAGAGAAAGAGGGAAAAAAAAATTTAGTCCTGAATTCCGTTCTTAGTCCATCCGGGCAAAAAAATTCCAAAAAAAAAAAAAAGAAAAAAAATCAAAAAATTAAAAAACCTCGTTGCAGCATTATTTCTAGCCAAAATGGGATGAGATAGGCAGAGAAAGAGGAAAAAAAAATTTTAGTCCCGAATTCCGTTCTTAGTCTATCCGGGCAAAAAAATTCCAAAAAAAAAAAAGAAAAAAAAATCAAAAAATTAAAAAACCTCGTTCCAGCATTATTTTTAGCGATAATGGGTTGAGATAGGCCGAAAAAGAGAGAAACAAATTTAGTCCCGAATTCTGTTCATACTCGGCACGGGGAAGAAAATGCGAAAAAAATAGCATAAAAATTCCAAAAATTAAAAAACCCCTTTCTGGCATTATTTTTAGCCAATACGGGATGAGATAGGCCAAGAAAGAGAAAAAAAAAATTTAGTCCCGAATTCTGTTCCTACCCAACCCGAGCTAGAAAATACCAAAAAAAAAAATAGAAAAAAAATTAAAAAAGTTAATTCTGGCATTATTTCTATCCAAAGTGGGTTGAGAATGGCCGAGAAAGAGAAAAAAAAATTTTAGTCCCAAATTCCGTTCATACTCGACTCTGGCAAGAAAATTCCGAAAAAAATAGCAAAAAAATTTAAAAAATTAAAAAATCTCATTCCGGCATTATTTCTAGCCAAAACGGGATGAAATACTCCGAGAAAGAGAAAAAAAAATTTTAGTCCCGAATTCCGTTCATACTCGACTCTGGCAAGAAAATTTCGAAAAAAATAGCAAAAAAATTCAAAAAACTAAAAAACTTCTTTCCTGCATTATTTTTAGCCAAAACAGGACGAGATAGGCCGAGAAAAATAGAAAAAAAATTTTAGCCCCGAATTCCGTTCATACTCGACCCAGGAAGAAAATTCCGAAAATAATAGCAAAAAAATTCAAAAAATTAAAAAACTCCTTTCCGGTATTATTTTTAGCCCAAACGGAATTGGATAGGCCGAAAAAGAAAGAAAAAAGTTTTAGTCCTGAATTCCGTTCATACTCGGCCTGGGGAAGAAAATTGCGAAAAAAATAGCAAAAAAATTCCAAAAATTAAAAAACCTCTTTCCGACATTATTTTTAGCCAAAACGGGATGAGATAGGCCAAGAAAGAGAGAAAAAATATTAGTACCAAATTCCGTTCATACTCGGCCCTAGGAAGAAAATTGCGAAAAAAATAGCAAGAAAATTCAAAAAATTAAAAAACCTCATTCCGGCATTATTTCTAGCCGAAACGGGAATGAGATAGGCCGAGAAAGAGAGAAAAAAAAATTTAGTCCCGAATTCCGTTCATACTCGACCCAGGGAATAAAATTCCGAAAATAATAGCAAAAAAATTCAAAAAATTAAAAAACCCCTTTCTTGCATTATTTTTAGCCCAAACAGGATTGGATAGGCCGAAAAAGAAAGAAAATAATTTTAGTCCCGAATTCCATTCATACTCGGCCTGGGGAAGAAAATTGCGAAAAAAATAGCAAAAAAATTCCAAAAATTAAAAAACCTCTTTCCGGCATTATTTTTAGCTAAAACGGGATGAGATAGGCCAAGAAAGAGAGAAAAAATGTTAGTACCAAATTCCGTTCATACTCGGCCCTAGGAAGAAAATTGCGAAAAAAATAGCATGAAAATTCAAAAAATTAAAAAACCTCATTCCGGCATTATTTCTAGCCGAAACGGGAATGAGATAGGCCGAGAAAGAGAAAAAAAAAAAATTTAGTCCCGAATTCCGTTCATACTCGACCCAGGGAAGAAAATTCTGAAAATAATAGCAAAAAAATTCAAAAAATTAAAAAACCCCTTTCTGGCATTATTTTTAGCCAAAACGGGATGAGATAGGCTAAGAAAGAGAGAAAAAAAATTTTAGACCCGAATTCCGTTCATAATCGGCCTTGAGAAGAAAATTGTGAAAAAAATAGCAAAAAAATTCAAAAAATTAAAAAACCTCATTCTGGCATTATTTCTAGCCAAAACGGGATGACATAGGCTGAGAAAGAGGAAAAAAAATTTTAGTCCCGAATTCCGTTCTTAGTCTATCCGGGCAAGAAAATTCCAAAAAAGAAAAGAAAAAAAATCAAAAAATTAAAAAACCTCGTTCCAGCATTATTTTTAGCGATAACGGGATGAGATAGGCCGAAAAAGAGAGAAAAAAATTTAGTCCCGAATTCCGTTCATACTCGACCCAGGGAAGAAAATTCTGAAAATAATAGCAAAAAAATTCAAAAAATTAAAAAACCCCTTTCTGGCATTATTTTTAGCCAAAACGGGATGAGATAGGCTAAGAAAGAGAGAAAAAAAATTTTAGACCCGAATTCCGTTCATAATCGGCCTTGAAAAGAAAATTGCGAAAAAAATAGCAAAAAAATTAAAAAAATTAAAACACCTAATTCCAGCATTATTTCTAGCCAAAACAGGATGAGATAGGCCGAGAAAGAGGAAAAAAAATTTTAGTCTCGAATTCCATTCAAACTCGACCAGGGCAAGAAAATTCCGAAAAAAATAACAAAAAATTTCAAAAAATTAAGAAACCCCTTTCCGGCATTATTTTTAGCCCAAGAGATAGGCCGAGAAAGAGGAAAAAAAATTTTAGTCCCGAATTCCGCTCAAACTAGACCCGAGCAAGAAAATTCCGAAAAAAATAGCAAAAAATTTCAAAAAATTAAAAAATCCCATTCCGGCATTATTTTTAGCCAAAATGGGATGAGATAGGCAGAGAAAGAGGAAAAAAAAATTTTAGTCCCGAATTCCGTTCTTAGTCTATACGGGCAAGAAAATTCCAAAAAAAAAAAAAGAAAAAAAATCAAAAAATTAAAAAACCTCATTCCAGCATTATTTTTAGCGAAAACGGGATGAGATAGGCCAAAAATGAGAGAAAAAAATTTTACTCCCGAATTCCGTTCATACTCGGCCCGGGGAAGAATATGCGAAAAAAATAGCATAAAAATTTAAAAAATTAAAAAACCTCTTTCCGGCATTATTTTTAGCTAAAACGGGATGAAATAGGCCAAGAAAGAGAAAAAAAAAAAATTTTAGTCCCGAATTCTGTTCCTACACAACCCGAGCTAGAAAATACCAAAAAAAATTTTAAAAAGTTAATTCTGGCATTATTTCTATCCAAAATGGGTAGAGAATGACCGAGAAAGAGAAAAAAAAAAATTTAGTCCCGAATTCCGTTCATACTCGACTCGGGCAAGAAAATTCCGAAAAAATAGCAGAAAAATTCAAAAACCACTTTCCGGCAATATTTACAGCCTAAACAGGATGAGATAGGCCGAGAAAGAGAAAAAAAAAAATTTAGTCCTGAATTCTGCTCATACTCGACCCTGGCAAGAAAATTCAATAAAAAACAGCAAAAAAATTCAAAAAATTAAAAAACCTCATTCCGGCATTATTTCTAGCCAAAATGGGATGAGATACGCTAAGAAAGAGAGAAAAAAAATTTTAGTCCCGAATTCCGTTCATAATCGGCCTTGAGAAGAAAATTGCGAAAAAAATAGCAAAAAAATTCCAAAAATTAAAAATCCCCTTTCTGGCATTATTTTTAGCCAAAACGGGATGAGATAGGCTATGAAAGAGAGAAAAAAATTTTAGTCCCGAATTCCGTTCGTAATCGGCCTTGAAAAGAAAATTGTGAAAAAAATAGCAAAAAAATTAAAAAACCTAATTCCAGCATTATTTCTAGCCAAAACAGGATGAGATAGGCCGAGAAAGAGGAAAAAAAATTTTAGTCTCGAATTTCATTCAAACTCGACCAGGGCAAGAAAATTCCGAAAAAAATAGCAAAAAATTTCAAAAAATTAAAAAACCCCTTTCCGGTATTATATTTAGCCCAAACGGGATGAGATAGGCCGAGAAAGAGGAAAAAAAATTTTAGTCCCGAATCCCGCTCAAACTCGACCCGAGCAAGAAAATTCCGAAAAAAATAGCAAAAAATTTCAAAAAATTAAAAAACCCCAATCCGGCATTATTTTTAGCCAAAACGGGGATGAGATAGGCAGAGAAAGAGGAAAAAAAAATTTTAGTCCCGAATTCCGTTCATACTCGGCACGGGGAAGAATATGCGAAAAAAATAGCATAAAAATTCCAAAAATTAAAAAACCCCTTTCTGGCATTATTTTTAGCCAAAACGGGATGAGATAGGCTATGAAAGAGAAAAAAAAATTTTAGTCCCGAATTCCGTTCGTAATCGGCCTTGAAAAGAAAATTGCGAAAAAAATAGCAAAAAAATTAAAAAAATTAAAAAACCTAATTCCAGCATTATTTCTAGCCAAAACAGGATGAGATAGGCCGAGAAAGAGGAAAAAAAATTTTAGTCTCGAATTCCATTCAAACTCGACCAGGGCAAGAAAATTCCAAAAAAAATAGCAAAAAATTTCAAAAAATTAAAAAACCCCTTGCCGGTATTATATTTAGCCCAAACGGGATGAGATAGGCCGAGAAAGAGGAAAAAAAATTTTAGTCCCGAATCCCGCTCAAACTCGACCCGAGCAAGAAAATTCCGAAAAAAATAGCAAAAAATTTCAAAAAATTAAAAAACCCCAATCCGGCATTATTTTTAGCCAAAACGGGGATGAGATAGGCAGAGAAAGAGGAAAAAAAAATTTTAGTCCCGAATTCCGTTCATACTCGGCACGGGGAAGAATATGCGAAAAAAATAGCATAAAAATTCCAAAAATTAAAAAACCCCTTTCTGGCATTATTTTTAGCCAAAACGGGATGAGATAGGCTATGAAAGACAGAAAAAAATTTTAGTCCCGAATTCCGTTCGTAATCGGCCTTGAAAAGAAAATTGCGAAAAAAATAGCAAAAAAATTAAAAAAATTAAAAAACCTAATTCCAGCATTATTTCTAGCCAAAACAGGATGAGATAGGCCGAGAAAGAGGGAAAAAAATTTTAGTCTCGAATTCCATTCAAACTCGACCAGGGCAAGAAAATTCCGAAAAAAATAGCAAAAAATATCAAAAAATTAAAAACCCCTTTCCGGTATTATATTTTGCCCAAACGGGATAAGATAGGCCGAGAAAGAGGAAAAAAAATTTTAGTCCCGAATCCCGCTCAAACTCGACCCGAGCAAGAAAATTCCGAAAAAAATAGCAAAAAATTTCAAAAAATTAAAAAACCCCAATCCGGCATTATTTTTAGCCAAAACGGGATGAGATAGGCAGAGAAAGAGGAAAAAAAAATTTTAGTCCCGAATTCCGTTAATACTCGACCCAGGGAAGAAAATTCCGAAAATAATAGCAAAAAAATTCAAAAAATTAAAAAACCCCTTTCTGGCATTATTTTTAGCCAAAACGGGATGAGATAGGCTAAGAAAGAGAGAAAAAAATTTTAGTCCCGAATTCCGTTCATAATCGGCCTTGAAAAGAAAATTGCGAAAAAAATAGCAAAAAAATTAAAAAAATTAAAAAACCTAATTCCAGCATTATTTCTAGCCAAAACAGGATGAGATAGGCCGAGAAAGTGGAAAAAAAATTTTAGTCCCGAATTCCATTCAAACTCGACCAGGGCAAGAAAATTCCGAAAAAAATAGCAAAAAATTTCAAAAAATTAAAAAAACCCCATTCCGGCATTATTTTTAGCCAAAACGGGATGAGATAGGCAGAGAAAGAGGAAAAAAAAATTTAGTCCCGAATCCCGCTCAAACTCGACCCGAGCAAGAAAATTCCGAAAAAAATAGCAAAAAATTTCAAAAAATTAAAAAACCCCATTCCGGCATTATTTTTAGCCAAAACGGGATGAGATAGGCAGAGAAAGAGGGAAAAAAAAATTTAGTCCTGAATTCCGTTCTTAGTCCATCCGGGCAAAAAAATTCCAAAAAAAAAAAAAAGAAAAAAAATCAAAAAATTAAAAAACCTCGTTGCAGCATTATTTCTAGCCAAAATGGGATGAGATAGGCAGAGAAAGAGGAAAAAAAAATTTTAGTCCCGAATTCCGTTCTTAGTCTATCCGGGCAAAAAAATTCCAAAAAAAAAAAAGAAAAAAAAATCAAAAAATTAAAAAACCTCGTTCCAGCATTATTTTTAGCGATAATGGGTTGAGATAGGCCGAAAAAGAGAGAAACAAATTTAGTCCCGAATTCTGTTCATACTCGGCACGGGGAAGAAAATGCGAAAAAAATAGCATAAAAATTCCAAAAATTAAAAAACCCCTTTCTGGCATTATTTTTAGCCAATACGGGATGAGATAGGCCAAGAAAGAGAAAAAAAAAATTTAGTCCCGAATTCTGTTCCTACCCAACCCGAGCTAGAAAATACCAAAAAAAAAAATAGAAAAAAAATTAAAAAAGTTAATTCTGGCATTATTTCTATCCAAAGTGGGTTGAGAATGGCCGAGAAAGAGAAAAAAAAATTTTAGTCCCAAATTCCGTTCATACTCGACTCTGGCAAGTAAATTCCGAAAAAAATAGCAAAAAAATTTAAAAAATTAAAAAACCTCATTCCGGCATTATTTCTAGCCAAAACGGGATGAAATACTCCGAGAAAGAGAAAAAAAAATTTTAGTCCCGAATTCCGTTCATACTCGACTCTGGCAAGAAAATTTCGAAAAAAATAGCAAAAAAATTCAAAAAACTAAAAAACTTCTTTCCTGCATTATTTTTAGCCAAAACAGGACGAGATAGGCCGAGAAAAATAGAAAAAAAATTTTAGCCCCGAATTCCGTTCATACTCGACCCAGGAAGAAAATTCCGAAAATAATAGCAAAAAAATTCAAAAAATTAAAAAACTCCTTTCCGGTATTATTTTTAGCCCAAACGGGATTGGATAGGCCGAAAAAGAAAGAAAAAAGTTTTAGTCCTGAATTCCGTTCATACTCGGCCTGGGGAAGAAAATTGCGAAAAAAATAGCAAAAAAATTCCAAAAATTAAAAAACCTCTTTCCGACATTATTTTTAGCCAAAACGGGATGAGATAGGCCAAGAAAGAGAGAAAAAATATTAGTACCAAATTCCGTTCATACTCGGCCCTAGGAAGAAAATTGCGAAAAAAATAGCAAGAAAATTCAAAAAATTAAAAAACCTCATTCCGGCATTATTTCTAGCCGAAACGGGAATGAGATAGGCCGAGAAAGAGAGAAAAAAAAATTTAGTCCCGAATTCCGTTCATACTCGACCCAGGGAATAAAATTCCGAAAATAATAGCAAAAAAATTCAAAAAATTAAAAAACCCCTTTCTTGCATTATTTTTAGCCCAAACAGGATTGGATAGGCCGAAAAAGAAAGAAAATAATTTTAGTCCCGAATTCCATTCATACTCGGCCTGGGGAAGAAAATTGCGAAAAAAATAGCAAAAAAATTCCAAAAATTAAAAAACCTCTTTCCGGCATTATTTTTAGCTAAAACGGGATGAGATAGGCCAAGAAAGAGAGAAAAAATGTTAGTACCAAATTCCGTTCATACTCGGCCCTAGGAAGAAAATTGCGAAAAAAATAGCATGAAAATTCAAAAAATTAAAAAACCTCATTCCGGCATTATTTCTAGCCGAAACGGGAATGAGATAGGCCGAGAAATAGAAAAAAAAAAAATTTAGTCCCGAATTCCGTTCATACTCGACCCAGGGAAGAAAATTCTGAAAATAATAGCAAAAAAATTCAAAAAATTAAAAAACCCCTTTCTGGCATTATTTTTAGCCAAAACGGGATGAGATAGGCTAAGAAAGAGAGAAAAAAAATTTTAGACCCGAATTCCGTTCATAATCGGCCTTGAGAAGAAAATTGTGAAAAAAATAGCAAAAAAATTCAAAAAATTAAAAAACCTCATTCTGGCATTATTTCTAGCCAAAACGGGATGACATAGGCTGAGAAAGAGGAAAAAAAATTTTAGTCCCGAATTCCGTTCTTAGTCTTTCCGGGCAAGAAAATTCCAAAAAAGAAAAGAAAAAAAATCAAAAAATTAAAAAACCTCGTTCCAGCATTATTTTTAGCGATAACGGGATGAGATAGGCCGAAAAAGAGAGAAAAAAATTTAGTCCCGAATTCCGTTCATACTCAGCACGTGGAAGAATATGCGAAAAAAATAGCATAAAAATTCAAAAAATTAAAAAACCCCTTTCTGGCATTATTTTTAGCCAAAACGGGATGAGATAGGCCATGAAAGAGAAAAAAAAAAAATTTAGTCCCGAATTCTGTTCCTACCCAACCCGAGCTAGAAAATACCAAAAAAAAATAGAAAAAAAAATTAAAAAAGTTAATTCTGGCATTATTTCTATCCAAAATGGGTTGAGAATGGCCGAGAAATAGAGAAAAAAATTTTAGTCCCAAAATTCCGTTCATACTCGACTCTGGCAAGAAAATTCCAAAAAAAATAGCAAAAAAATTTAAAAAATTAAAAAACCTCTTTCCGGCATTATTTATAGCCAAAACGGGATGAGATAGGCCGAGAAAGAGAGAAAAAAAATTTTACACCCGAATTCCGTTCATACTCGACCCCGGCAAGAAAATTCCGAAAAAAATTAAAAAACCTCATTCCGGCATTATTTCTAGCCAAAACGGGATGAGATACTCCGAGAAAGAGAAAATTTAGTCCCGAATTCCGTTCGTAATCGGCCTTGAAAAGAAAATTGCGAAAAAAATAGCAAAAAAATTAAAAAAATTAAAACACCTAATTCCAGCATTATTTCTAGCCAAAACAGGATGAGATAGGCCGAGAAAGAGGAAAAAAAATTTTAGTCTCGAATTCCATTCAAACTCGACCAGGGCAAGAAAATTCCGAAAAGAATAGCAAAAAATTTCAAAAAATTGAGAAACCCCTTTCCGGCATTATTTTTAGCCCAAGAGATAGGCCGAGAAAGAGGAAAAAAAATTTTAGTCCCGAATTCCGCTCAAACTAGACCCGAGCAAGAAAATTCCGAAAAAAATAGCAAAAAATTTCAAAAAATTAAAAAATCCCATTCCGGCATTATTTTTAGCCAAAATGGGATGAGATAGGCAGAGAAAGAGGAAAAAAAAATTTTAGTCCCGAATTCCGTTCTTAGTCTATACGGGCAAGAAAATTCCAAAAAAAAAAAAAGAAAAAAAATCAAAAAATTAAAAAACCTCATTCCAGCATTATTTTTAGCGAAAACGGGATGAGATAGGCCAAAAATGAGAGAAAAAAATTTTACTCCCGAATTCCGTTCATACTCGGCCCGGGGAAGAATATGCGAAAAAAATAGCATAAAAATTTAAAAAATTAAAAAACCTCTTTCCGGCATTATTTTTAGCTAAAACGGGATGAAATAGGCCAAGAAAGAGAAAAAAAAAAATTTTAGTCCCGAATTCTGTTCCTACACAACCCGAGCTAGAAAATGCCAAAAAAAATTTTAAAAAGTTAATTCTGGCATTATTTCTATCCAAAATGGGTAGAGAATGACCGAGAAAGAGAAAAAAAAAAATTTAGTCCCAAATTCCGTTCATACTCGACTCGGGCAAGAAAATTCCGAAAAAATAGCAGAAAAATTCAAAAACCACTTTCCGGCAATATTTACAGCCTAAACAGGATGAGATAGGCCGAGAAAGAGAAAAAAAAAAATTTAGTCCTGAATTCTGCTCATACTCGACCCTGGCAAGAAAATTCAATAAAAAACAGCAAAAAAATTCAAAAAATTAAAAAACCTCATTCCGGCATTATTTCTAGCCAAAATGGGATGAGATACGCTAAGAAAGAGAGAAAAAAAATTTTAGTCCCGAATTCCGTTCATAATCGGCCTTGAGAAGAAAATTGCGAAAAAAATAGCAAAAAAATTCCAAAAATTAAAAATCCCCTTTCTGGCATTATTTTTAGCCAAAACGGGATGAGATAGGCTATGAAAGAGAGAAAAAAATTTTAGTCCCGAATTCCGTTCGTAATCGGCCTTGAAAAGAAAATTGTGAAAAAAATAGCAAAAAAATTAAAAAACCTAATTCCAGCATTATTTCTAGCCAAAACAGGATGAGATAGGCCGAGAAAGAGGAAAAAAAATTTTAGTCTCGAATTCCATTCAAACTCGACCAGGGCAAGAAAATTCCGAAAAAAATAGCAAAAAATTTCAAAAAATTAAAAAACCCCTTTCCGGTATTATATTTAGCCCAAACGGGATGAGATAGGCCGAGAAAGAGGAAAAAAAATTTTAGTCCCGAATCCCGCTCAAACTCGACCCGAGCAAGAAAATTCCGAAAAAAATAGCAAAAAATTTCAAAAAATTAAAAAACCCCAATCCGGCATTATTTTTATCCAAAACGGGGATGAGATAGGCAGAGAAAGAGGAAAAAAAAATTTTAGTCCCGAATTCCGTTCATACTCGGCACGGGGAAGAATATGCGAAAAAAATAGCATAAAAATTCCAAAAATTAAAAAACCCCTTTCTGGCATTATTTTTAGCCAAAACGGGATGAGATAGGCTATGAAAGAGAGAAAAAAATTTTAGTCCCGAATTCCGTTCGTAATCGGCCTTGAAAAGAAAATTGCGAAAAAAATAGCAAAAAAATTAAAAAAATTAAAAAACCTAATTCCAGCATTATTTCTAGCCAAAACAGGATGAGATAGGCCGAGAAAGAGGAAAAAAAATTTTAGTCTCGAATTCCATTCAAACTCGACCAGGGCAAGAAAATTCCAAAAAAATAGCAAAAAATTTCAAAAAATTAAAAAACCCCTTGCCGGTATTATATTTAGCCCAAACGGGATGAGATAGGCCGAGAAAGAGGAAAAAAAATTTTAGTCCCGAATCCCGCTCAAACTCGACCCGAGCAAGAAAATTCCGAAAAAAATAGCAAAAAATTTCAAAAAATTAAAAAACCCCAATCCGGCATTATTTTTAGCCAAAACGGGGATGAGATAGGCAGAGAAAGAGGAAAAAAAAATTTTAGTCCCGAATTCCGTTCATACTCGGCACGGGGAAGAATATGCGAAAAAAATAGCATAAAAATTCCAAAAATTAAAAAACCCCTTTCTGGCATTATTTTTAGCCAAAACGGGATGAGATAGGCTATGAAAGAGAGAAAAAAATTTTAGTCCCGAATTCCGTTCGTAATCGGCCTTGAAAAGAAAATTGCGAAAAAAATAGCAAAAAAATTAAAAAAATTAAAAAACCTAATTCCAGCATTATTTCTAGCCAAAACAGGATGAGATAGGCCGAGAAAGAGGAAAAAAAATTTTAGTCTCGAATTCCATTCAAACTCGACCAGGGCAAGAAAATTCCGAAAAAAATAGCAAAAAATATCAAAAAATTAAAAACCCCTTTCCGGTATTATATTTTGCCCAAACGGGATGAGATAGGCCGAGAAAGAGGAAAAAAAATTTTAGTCCCGAATCCCGCTCAAACTCGACCCGAGCAAGAAAATTCCGAAAAAAATAGCAAAAAATTTCAAAAAATTAAAAAACCCCAATCCGGCATTATTTTTAGCCAAAACGGGATGAGATAGGCAGAGAAAGAGGAAAAAAAAATTTTAGTCCCGAATTCCGTTAATACTCGACCCAGGGAAGAAAATTCCGAAAATAATAGCAAAAAAATTCAAAAAATTAAAAAACCCCTTTCTGGCATTATTTTTAGCCAAAACGGGATGAGATAGGCTAAGAAAGAGAGAAAAAAATTTTAGTCCCGAATTCCGTTCATAATCGGCCTTGAAAAGAAAATTGCGAAAAAAATAGCAAAAAAATTAAAAAAATTAAAAAACCTAATTCCAGCATTATTTCTAGCCAAAACAGGATGAGATAGGCCGAGAAAGTGGAAAAAAAATTTTAGTCCCGAATTCCATTCAAATTCGACCAGGGCAAGAAAATTCCGAAAAAAATAGCAAAAAATTTCAAAAAATTAAAAAACCCCATTCCGGCATTATTTTTAGCCAAAACGGGATGAGATAGGCAGAGAAAGAGGAAAAAAAAATTTAGTCCCGAATCCCGCTCAAACTCGACCCGAGCAAGAAAATTCCGAAAAAAATAGCAAAAAATTTCAAAAAATTAAAAAACCCCATTCCGGCATTATTTTTAGCCAAAACGGGATGAGATAGGCAGAGAAAGAGGGAAAAAAAAATTTAGTCCTGAATTCCGTTCTTAGTCCATCCGGGCAAAAAAATTCCAAAAAAAAAAAAAAGAAAAAAAATCAAAAAATTAAAAAACCTCGTTGCAGCATTATTTCTAGCCAAAATGGGATGAGATAGGCAGAGAAAGAGGAAAAAAAAATTTTAGTCCCGAATTCCGTTCTTAGTCTATCCGGGCAAAAAAATTCCAAAAAAAAAAAAGAAAAAAAAATCAAAAAATTAAAAAACCTCGTTCCAGCATTATTTTTAGCGATAATGGGTTGAGATAGGCCGAAAAAGAGAGAAACAAATTTAGTCCCGAATTCTGTTCATACTCGGCACGGGGAAGAATATGCGAAAAAAATAGCATAAAAATTCCAAAAATTAAAAAACCCCTTTCTGGCATTATTTTTAGCCAATACGGGATGAGATAGGCCAAGAAAGAGAAAAAAAAAATTTAGTCCCGAATTCTGTTCCTACCCAACCCGAGCTAGAAAATACCAAAAAAAAAAATAGAAAAAAAATTAAAAAAGTTAATTCTGGCATTATTTCTATCCAAAGTGGGTTGAGAATGGCCGAGAAAGAGAAAAAAAAATTTTAGTCCCAAATTCCGTTCATACTCGACTCTGGCAAGAAAATTCCGAAAAAAATAGTAAAAAAATTTAAAAAATTAAAAAACCTCATTCCGGCATTATTTCTAGCCAAAACGGGGTGAAATACTCCGAGAAAGAGAAAAAAAAATTTTAGTCCCGAATTCCGTTCATACTCGACTCTGGCAAGAAAATTTCGAAAAAAATAGCAAAAAAATTCAAAAAACTAAAAAACTTCTTTCCTGCATTATTTTTAGCCAAAACAGGACGAGATAGGCCGAGAAAAATAGAAAAAAAAATTTAGCCCCGAATTCCGTTCATACTCGACCCAGGAAGAAAATTCCGAAAATAATAGCAAAAAAATTCAAAAAATTAAAAAACTCCTTTCCGGTATTATTTTTAGCCCAAACGGGATTGGATAGGCCGAAAAAGAAAGAAAAAAGTTTTAGTCCTGAATTCCGTTCATACTCGGCCTGGGGAAGAAAATTGCGAAAAAAATAGCAAAAAAATTCCAAAAATTAAAAAACCTCTTTCCGACATTATTTTTAGCCAAAACGGGATGAGATGGGCCAAGAAAGGGAGAAAAAATATTAGTACCAAATTCCGTTCATACTCGGCCCTAGGAAGAAAATTGCGAAAAAAATAGCAAGAAAATTCAAAAAATTAAAAAACCTCATTCCGGCATTATTTCTAGCCGAAACGGGAATGAGATAGGCCGAGAAAGAGAGAAAAAAAAATTTAGTCCCGAATTCCGTTCATACTCGACCCAGGGAATAAAATTCCGAAAATAATAGCAAAAAAATTCAAAAAATTAAAAAACCCCTTTCTTGCATTATTTTTAGCCCAAACAGGATTGGATAGGCCGAAAAAGAAAGAAAATAATTTTAGTCCCGAATTCCATTCATACTCGGCCTGGGGAAGAAAATTGCGAAAAAAATAGCAAAAAAATTCCAAAAATTAAAAAACCTCTTTCCGGCATTATTTTTAGCTAAAACGGGATGAGATAGGCCAAGAAAGAGAGAAAAAATGTTAGTACCAAATTCCGTTCATACTCGGCCCTAGGAAGAAAATTGCGAAAAAAATAGCATGAAAATTCAAAAAATTAAAAAACCTCATTCCGGCATTATTTCTAGCCGAAACGGGAATGAGATAGGCCGAGAAATAGAAAAAAAAAAAATTTAGTCCCGAATTCCGTTCATACTCGACCCAGGGAAGAAAATTCTGAAAATTATAGCAAAAAAATTCAAAAAATTAAAAAACCCCTTTCAGGCATTATTTTTAGCCAAAACGGGATGAGATAGGCTAAGAAAGAGAGAAAAAAAATTTTAGACCCGAATTCCGTTCATAATCGGCCTTGAGAAGAAAATTGTGAAAAAAATAGCAAAAAAATTCAAAAAATTAAAAAACCTCATTCTGGCATTATTTCTAGCCAAAACGGGATGACATAGGCTGAGAAAGAGGAAAAAAAATTTTAGTCCCGAATTCCGTTCTTAGTCTATCCGGGCAAGAAAATTCCAAAAAAGAAAAGAAAAAAAATCAAAAAATTAAAAAACCTCGTTCCAGCATTATTTTTAGCGATAACGGGATGAGATAGGCCGAAAAAGAGAGAAAAAAATTTAGTCCCGAATTCCGTTCATACTCAGCACGGGGAAGAATATGCGAAAAAAATAGCATAAAAATTCAAAAAATTAAAAAACCCCTTTCTGGCATTATTTTTAGCCAAAACGGGATGAGATAGGCCATGAAAGAGAAAAAAAAAAAATTTAGTCCCGAATTCTGTTCCTACCCAACCCGAGCTAGAAAATACCAAAAAAAAATAGAAAAAAAAATTAAAAAAGTTAATTCTGGCATTATTTCTATCCAAAATGGGTTGAGAATGGCCGAGAAATAGAGAAAAAAATTTTAGTCCCAAAATTCCGTTCATACTCGACTCTGGCAAGAAAATTCCAAAAAAAATAGCAAAAAAATTTAAAAAATTAAAAAACCTCTTTCCGGCATTATTTATAGCCAAAACGGGATGAGATAGGCCGAGAAAGAGAGAAAAAAAATTTTACACCCGAATTCCGTTCATACTCGACCCCGGCAAGAAAATTCCGAAAAAAATTAAAAAACCTCATTCCGGCATTATTTCTAGCCAAAACGGGATGAGATACTCCGAGAAAGAGAAAATTTAGTCCCGAATTCCGTTCGTAATCGGCCTTGAAAAGAAAATTGCGAAAAAAATAGCAAAAAAATTAAAAAAATTAAAACACCTAATCCAGCATTATTTCTAGCCAAAACAGGATGAGATAGGCCGAGAAAGAGGAAAAAAAATTTTAGTCTCGAATTCCATTCAAACTCGACCAGGGCAAGAAAATTCCGAAAAAAATAGCAAAAAATTTCAAAAAATTAAGAAACCCCTTTCCGGCATTATTTTTAGCCCAAGAGATAGGCCGAGAAAGAGGAAAAAAAATTTTAGTCCCGAATTCCGCTCAAACTAGACCCGAGCAAGAAAATTCCGAAAAAAATAGCAAAAAATTTCAAAAAATTAAAAAATCCCATTCCGGCATTATTTTTAGCCAAAATGGGATGAGATAGGCAGAGAAAGAGGAAAAAAAAATTTTAGTCCCGAATTCCGTTCTTAGTCTATACGGGCAAGAAAATTCCAAAAAAAAAAAAAGAAAAAAAATCAAAAAATTAAAAAACCTCATTCCAGCATTATTTTTAGCGAAAACGGGATGAGATAGGCCAAAAATGAGAGAAAAAAATTTTACTCCCGAATTCCGTTCATACTCGGCCCGGGGAAGAATATGCGAAAAAAATAGCATAAAAATTTAAAAAATTAAAAAACCTCTTTCCGGCATTATTTTTAGCTAAAACGGGATGAAATAGGCCAAGAAAGAGAAAAAAAAAAAAATTTTAGTCCCGAATTCTGTTCCTACACAACCCGAGCTAGAAAATACCAAAAAAAATTTTAAAAAGTTAATTCTGGCATTATTTCTATCCAAAATGGGTAGAGAATGACCGAGAAAGAGAAAAAAAAAAATTTAGTCCCGAATTCCGTTCATACTCGACTCGGGCAAGAAAATTCCGAAAAAATAGCAGAAAAATTCAAAAACCACTTTCCGGCAATATTTACAGCCTAAACAGGATGAGATAGGCCGAGAAAGAGAAAAAAAAAAATTTAGTCCTGAATTCTGCTCATACTCGACCCTGGCAAGAAAATTCAATAAAAAACAGCAAAAAAATTCAAAAAATTAAAAAACCTCATTCCGGCATTATTTCTAGCCAAAATGGGATGTGCTACGCTAAGAAAGAGAGAAAAAAAATTTTAGTCCCGAATTCCGTTCATAATCGGCCTTGAGAAGAAAATTGCGAAAAAAATAGCAAAAAAATTCCAAAAATTAAAAATCCCCTTTCTGGCATTATTTTTAGCCAAAACGGGATGAGATAGGCTATGAAAGAGAGAAAAAAATTTTAGTCCCGAATTCCGTTCGTAATCGGCCTTGAAAAGAAAATTGTGAAAAAAATAGCAAAAAAATTAAAAAACCTAATTCCAGCATTATTTCTAGCCAAAACAGGATGAGATAGGCCGAGAAAGAGGAAAAAAAATTTTAGTCTCGAATTCCATTCAAACTCGACCAGGGCAAGAAAATTCCGAAAAAAATAGCAAAAAATTTCAAAAAATTAAAAAACCCCTTTCCGGTATTATATTTAGGCCAAACGGGATGAGATAGGCCGAGAAAGAGGAAAAAAAATTTTAGTCCCGAATCCCGCTCAAACTCGACCCGAGCAAGAAAATTCCGAAAAAAATAGCAAAAAATTTCAAAAAATTAAAAAACCCCAATCCGGCATTATTTTTAGCCAAAACGGGGATGAGATAGGCAGAGAAAGAGGAAAAAAAAATTTTAGTCCCGAATTCCGTTCATACTCGGCACGGGGAAGAATATGCGAAAAAAATAGCATAAAAATTCCAAAAATTAAAAAACCCCTTTCTGGCATTATTTTTAGCCAAAACGGGATGAGATAGGCTATGAAAGAGAGAAAAAAATTTTAGTCCCGAATTCCGTTCGTAATCGGCCTTGAAAAGAAAATTGCGAAAAAAAATTAAAAAAATTAAAAAACCTAATTCCAGCATTATTTCTAGCCAAAACAGGATGAGATAGGCCGAGAAAGAGGAAAAAAAAATTTAGTCTCGAATTCCATTCAAACTCGACCAGGGCAAGAAAATTCCAAAAAAAATAGCAAAAAATTTCAAAAAATTAAAAAACCCCTTTCCGGTATTATATTTAGCCCAAACGGGATGAGATAGGCCGAGAAAGAGGAAAAAAAATTTTAGTCCCGAATCCCGCTCAAACTCGACCCGAGCAAGAAAATTCCGAAAAAAATAGCAAAAAATTTCAAAAAATTAAAAAACCGCAATCCGGCATTATTTTTAGCCAAAACGGGGATGAGATAGGCAGAGAAAGAGGAAAAAAAAATTTTAATCCCGAATTCCGTTCATACTCGGCACGGGGAAGAATATGCGAAAAAAATAGCATAAAAATTCCAAAAATTAAAAAACCCCTTTCTGGCATTATTTTTAGCCAAAACGGGATGAGATAGGCTATGAAAGAGAGAAAAAAATTTTAGTCCCGAATTCCGTTCGTAATCGGCCTTGAAAAGAAAATTGCGAAAAAAATAGCAAAAAAATTAAAAAACCTAATTCCAGCATTATTTCTAGCCAAAACAGGATGAGATAGGCCGAGAAAGAGGAAAAAAAATTTTAGTCTCGAATTCCATTCAAACTCGACCAGGGCAAGAAAATTCCGAAAAAAATAGCAAAAAATATCAAAAAATTAAAAAACCCCTTTCCGGTATTATATTTTGCCCAAACGGGATGAGATAGGCCGAGAAAGAGGAAAAAAAATTTTAGTCCCAAATCCCGCTCAAACTCGACCCGAGCAAGAAAATTCCGAAAAAAATAGCAAAAAATTTCAAAAAATTAAAAAACCCCAATCCGGCATTATTTTTAGCCAAAACGGGATGAGATAGGCAGAGAAAGAGGACAAAAAAATTTTAGTCCCGAATTCCGTTAATACTCGACCCAGGGAAGAAAATTCCGAAAATAATAGCAAAAAAATTCAAAAAATTAAAAAACCCCTTTCTGGCATTATTTTTAGCCAAAACGGGATGAGATAGGCTAAGAAAGAGAGAAAAAAATTTTAGTCCCGAATTCCGTTCATAATCGGCCTTGAAAAGAAAATTGCGAAAAAAATAGCAAAAAAATTAAAAAACCTAATTCCAGCATTATTTCTAGCCAAAACAGGATGAGATAGGCCGAGAAAGTGGAAAAAAAATTTTAGTCCCGAATTCCATTCAAACTCGACCAGGGCAAGAAAATTCCGAAAAAAATAGCAAAAAATTTCAAAAAATTAAAAAACCCCATTCCGGCATTATTTTTAGCCAAAACGGGATGAGATAGGCAGAGAAAGAGGAAAAAAAATTTTAGTCCCGAATCCCGCTCAAACTCGACCCGAGCAAGAAAATTCCGAAAAAAATAGCAAAAAATTTCAAAAAATTAAAAAACCCCATTCCGGCATTATTTTTAGCCAAAACGGGATGAGATAGGCAGAGAAAGAGGGAAAAAAAAATTTAGTCCTGAATTCCGTTCTTAGTCCATCCGGGCAAAAAAATTCCAAAAAAAAAAAAAAGAAAAAAAATCAAAAAATTAAAAAACCTCGTTGCAGCATTATTTCTAGCCAAAATGGGATGAGATAGGCAGAGAAAGAGGAAAAAAAAATTTTAGTCCCGAATTCCGTTCTTAGTCTATCCGGGCAAAAAAATTCCAAAAAAAAAAAAGAAAAAAAAATCAAAAAATTAAAAAACCTCGTTCCAGCATTATTTTTAGCGATAATGGGTTGAGATAGGCCGAAAAAGAGAGAAACAAATTTAGTCCCGAATTCTGTTCATACTCGGCACGGGGAAGAATATGCGAAAAAAATAGCATAAAAATTCCAAAAATTAAAAAACCCCTTTCTGGCATTATTTTTAGCCAATACGGGATGAGATAGGCCAAGAAAGAGAAAAAAAAAATTTAGTCCCGAATTCTGTTCCTACCCAACCCGAGCTAGAAAATACCAAAAAAAAAAATAGAAAAAAAATTAAAAAAGTTAATTCTGGCATTATTTCTATCCAAAGTGGGTTGAGAATGGCCGAGAAAGAGAAAAAAAAATTTTAGTCCCAAATTCCGTTCATACTCGACTCTGGCAAGAAAATTCCGAAAAAAATAGCAAAAAAATTTAAAAAATTAAAAAACCTCATTCCGGCATTATTTCTAGCCAAAACGGGATGAAATACTCCGAGAAAGAGAAAAAAAAATTTTAGTCCCGAATTCCGTTCATACTCGACTCTGGCAAGAAAATTTCGAAAAAAATAGCAAAAAAATTCAAAAAACTAAAAAACTTCTTTCCTGCATTATTTTTAGCCAAAACAGGACGAGATAGGCCGAGAAAAATAGAAAAAAAATTTTAGCCCCGAATTCCGTTCATACTCGACCCAGGAAGAAAATTCCGAAAATAATAGCAAAAAAATTCAAAAAATTAAAAAACTCCTTTCCGGTATTATTTTTAGCCCAAACGGGATTGGATAGGCCGAAAAAGAAAGAAAAAAGTTTTAGTCCTGAATTCCGTTCATACTCGGCCTGGGGAAGAAAATTGCGAAAAAAATAGCAAAAAAATTCCAAAAATTAAAAAACCTCTTTCCGACATTATTTTTAGCCAAAACGGGATGAGATAGGCCAAGAAAGAGAGAAAAAATATTAGTACCAAATTCCGTTCATACTCGGCCCTAGGAAGAAAATTGCGAAAAAAATAGCAAGAAAATTCAAAAAATTAAAAAACCTCATTCCGGCATTATTTCTAGCCGAAACGGGAATGAGATAGGCCGAGAAAGAGAGAAAAAAAATTTAGTCCCGAATTCCGTTCATACTCGACCCAGGGAATAAAATTCCGAAAATAATAGCAAAAAAATTCAAAAAATTAAAAAACCCCTTTCTTGCATTATTTTTAGCCCAAACAGGATTGGATAGGCCGAAAAAGAAAGAAAATAATTTTAGTCCCGAATTCCATTCATACTCGGCCTGGGGAAGAAAATTGCGAAAAAAATAGCAAAAAAATTCCAAAAATTAAAAAACCTCTTTCCGGCATTATTTTTAGCTAAAACGGGATGAGATAGGCCAAGAAAGAGAGAAAAAATGTTAGTACCAAATTCCGTTCATACTCGGCCCTAGGAAGAAAATTGCGAAAAAAATAGCATGAAAATTCAAAAAATTAAAAAACCTCATTCCGGCATTATTTCTAGCCGAAACGGGAATGAGATAGGCCGAGAAATAGAAAAAAAAAAAATTTAGTCCCGAATTCCGTTCATACTCGACCCAGGGAAGAAAATTCTGAAAATAATAGCAAAAAAATTCAAAAAATTAAAAAACCCCTTTCTGGCATTATTTTTAGCCAAAACGGGATGAGATAGGCTAAGAAAGAGAAAAAAAAAATTTTAGACCCGAATTCCGTTCATAATCGGCCTTGAGAAGAAAATTGTGAAAAAAATAGCAAAAAAATTCAAAAAATTAAAAAACCTCATTCTGGCATTATTTCTAGCCAAAACGGGATGACATAGGCTGAGAAAGAGGAAAAAAAATTTTAGTCCCGAATTCCGTTCTTAGTCTATCCGGGCAAGAAAATTCCAAAAAAGAAAAGAAAAAAAATCAAAAAATTAAAAAACCTCGTTCCAGCATTATTTTTAGCGATAACGGGATGAGATAGGCCGAAAAAGAGAGAAAAAAATTTAGTCCCGAATTCCGTTCATACTCAGCACGGGGAAGAATATGCGAAAAAAATAGCATAAAAATTCAAAAAATTAAAAAACCCCTTTCTGGCATTATTTTTAGCCAAAACGGGATGAGATAGGCCATGAAAGAGAAAAAAAAAAAATTTAGTCCCGAATTCTGTTCCTACCCAACCCGAGCTAGAAAATACCAAAAAAAAATAGAAAAAAAAATTAAAAAAGTTAATTCTGGCATTATTTCTATCCAAAATGGGTTGAGAATGGCCGAGAAATAGAGAAAAAAATTTTAGTCCCAAAATTCCGTTCATACTCGACTCTGGCAAGAAAATTCCAAAAAAAATAGCAAAAAAATTTAAAAAATTAAAAAACCTCTTTCCGGCATTATTTATAGCCAAAACGGGATGAGATAGGCCGAGAAAGAGAGAAAAAAAATTTTACACCCGAATTCCGTTCATACTCGACCCCGGCAAGAAAATTCCGAAAAAAATTAAAAAACCTCATTCCGGCATTATTTCTAGCCAAAACGGGATGAGATACTCCGAGAAAGAGAAAATTTAGTCCCGAATTCCGTTCGTAATCGGCCTTGAAAAGAAAATTGCGAAAAAAATAGCAAAAAAATTAAAAAAATTAAAACACCTAATCCAGCATTATTTCTAGCCAAAACAGGATGAGATAGGCCGAGAAAGAGGAAAAAAAATTTTAGTCTCGAATTCCATTCAAACTCGACCAGGGCAAGAAAATTCCGAAAAAAATAGCAAAAAATTTCAAAAAATTAAGAAACCCCTTTCCGGCATTATTTTTAGCCCAAGAGATAGGCCGAGAAAGAGGAAAAAAAATTTTAGTCCCGAATTCCGCTCAAACTAGACCCGAGCAAGAAAATTCCGAAAAAAATAGCTAAAAATTTCAAAAAATTAAAAAATCCCATTCCGGCATTATTTTTAGCCAAAATGGGATGAGATAGGCAGAGAAAGAGGAAAAAAAAATTTTAGTCCCGAATTCCGTTCTTAGTCTATACGGGCAAGAAAATTCCAAAAAAAAAAAAAGAAAAAAAATCAAAAAATTAAAAAACCTCATTCCAGCATTATTTTTAGCGAAAACGGGATGAGATAGGCCAAAAATGAGAGAAAAAAATTTTACTCCCGAATTCCGTTCATACTCGGCCCGGGGAAGAATATGCGAAAAAAATAGCATAAAAATTTAAAAAATTAAAAAACCTCTTTCCGGCATTATTTTTAGCTAAAACGGGATGAAATAGGCCAAGAAAGAGAAAAAAAAAAAATTTTAGTCCCGAATTCTGTTCCTACACAACCCGAGCTAGAAAATACCAAAAAAAATTTTAAAAAGTTAATTCTGGCATTATTTCTATCCAAAATGGGTAGAGAATGACCGAGAAAGAGAAAAAAAAAAATTTAGTCCCGAATTCCGTTCATACTCGACTCGGGCAAGAAAATTCCGAAAAAATAGCAGAAAAATTCAAAAACCACTTTCCGGCAATATTTACAGCCTAAACAGGATGAGATAGGCCGAGAAAGAGAAAAAAAAAAATTTAGTCCTGAATTCTGCTCATACTCGACCCTGGCAAGAAAATTCAATAAAAAACAGCAAAAAAATTCAAAAAATTAAAAAACCTCATTCCGGCATTATTTCTAGCCAAAATGGGATGAGATACGCTAAGAAAGAGAGAAAAAAAATTTTAGTCCCGAATTCCGTTCATAATCGGCCTTGAGAAGAAAATTGCGAAAAAAATAGCAAAAAAATTCCAAAAATTAAAAATCCCCTTTCTGGCATTATTTTTAGCCAAAACGGGATGAGATAGGCTATGAAAGAGAGAAAAAAATTTTAGTCCCGAATTCCGTTCGTAATCGGCCTTGAAAAGAAAATTGTGAAAAAAATAGCAAAAAAATTAAAAAACCTAATTCCAGCATTATTTCTAGCCAAAACAGGATGAGATAGGCCGAGAAAGAGGAAAAAAAATTTTAGTCTCGAATTCCATTCAAACTCGACCAGGGCAAGAAAATTCCGAAAAAAATAGCAAAAAATTTCAAAAAATTAAAAAACCCCTTTCCGGTATTATATTTAGCCCAAACGGGATGAGATAGGCCGAGAAAGAGGAAAAAAAATTTTAGTCCCGAATCCCGCTCAAACTCGACCCGAGCAAGAAAATTCCGAAAAAAATAGCAAAAAATTTCAAAAAATTAAAAAACCCCAATCCGGCATTATTTTTAGCCAAAACGGGGATGAGATAGGCAGAGAAAGAGGAAAAAAAAATTTTAGTCCCGAATTCCGTTCATACTCGGCACGGGGAAGAATATGCGAAAAAAATAGCATAAAAATTCCAAAAATTAAAAAACCCCTTTCTGGCATTATTTTTAGCCAAAACGGGATGAGATAGGCTATGAAAGAGAGAAAAAAATTTTAGTCCCGAATTCCGTTCGTAATCGGCCTTGAAAAGAAAATTGCGAAAAAAAATTAAAAAAATTAAAAAACCTAATTCCAGCATTATTTCTAGCCAAAACAGGATGAGATAGGCCGAGAAAGAGGAAAAAAAATTTTAGTCTCGAATTCCATTCAAACTCGACCAGGGCAAGAAAATTCCAAAAAAAATAGCAAAAAATTTCAAAAAATTAAAAAACCCCTTTCCGGTATTATATTTAGCCCAAACGGGATGAGATAGGCCGAGAAAGAGGAAAAAAAATTTTAGTCCCGAATCCCGCTCAAACTCGACCCGAGCAAGAAAATTCCGAAAAAAATAGCAAAAAATTTCAAAAAATTAAAAAACCCCAATCCGGCATTATTTTTAGCCAAAACGGGGATGAGATAGGCAGAGAAAGAGGAAAAAAAAATTTTAATCCCGAATTCCGTTCATACTCGGCACGGGGAAGAATATGCGAAAAAAATAGCATAAAAATTCCAAAAATTAAAAAACCCCTTTCTGGCATTATTTTTAGCCAAAACGGGATGAGATAGAATATGAAAGAGAGAAAAAAATTTTAGTCCCGAATTCCGTTCGTAATCGGCCTTGAAAAGAAAATTGCGAAAAAAATAGCAAAAAAATTAAAAAACCTAATTCCAGCATTATTTCTAGCCAAAACAGGATGAGATAGGCCGAGAAAGAGGAAAAAAAATTTTAGTCTCGAATTCCATTCAAACTCGACCAGGGCAAGAAAATTCCGAAAAAAATAGCAAAAAATATCAAAAAATTAAAAAACCCCTTTCCGGTATTATATTTTGCCCAAACGGGATGAGATAGGCCGAGAAAGAGGAAAAAAAATTTTAGTCCCGAATCCCGCTCAAACTCGACCCGAGCAAGAAAATTCCGAAAAAAATAGCAAAAAATTTCAAAAAATTAAAAAACCCCAATCCGGCATTATTTTTAGCCAAAACGGGATGAGATAGGCAGAGAAAGAGGAAAAAAAAATTTTAGTCCCGAATTCCGTTCATACTCGGCACGGGGAAGAATATGCGAAAAAAATAGCATAAAAATTCCAAAAATTAAAAAACCCCTTTCTGGCATTATTTTTAGCCAAAACGGGATGAGATAGGCTATGAACGAGAGAAAAAAATTTTAGTACCGAATTCCGTTCGTAATCGGCCTTGAAAAGAAAATTGCGAAAAAAATAGCAAAAAAATTAAAACACCTAATTCCAGCATTATTTCTAGCCAAAACAGGATGAGATAGGCCGAGAAAGAGGAAAAAAAATTTTAGTCTCGAATTCCATTCAAACTCGACCAGGGCAAGAAAATTCCGAAAAAAATAGCAAAAAATTTCAAAAAATTAAGAAACCCCTTTCCGGCATTATTTTTAGCCCAAGAGATAGGCCGAGAAAGAGGAAAAAAAATTTTAGTCCCGAATTCCGCTCAAACTAGACCAGAGCAAGAAAATTCCGAAAAAAATAGCAAAAAATTTCAAAAAATTAAAAAACCCCTTTCCGGTAATATATTTTGCCCAAACGGGATGAGATAGGCCGAGAAAGAGGAAAAAAAATTTTAGTCCCGAATCCCGCTCAAACTCGACCCGAGCAAGAAAATTCCGAAAAAAATAGCAAAAAATTTCAAAAAATTAAAAAACCCCAATCCGGCATTATTTTTAGCCAAAACGGGATGAGATAGGCAGAGAAAGAGGAAAAAAAAATTTTAGTCCCGAATTCCGTTCATACTCGGCACGGGGAAGAATATGCGAAAAAAATAGCATAAAAATTCCAAAAATTAAAAAACCCCTTTCTGGCATTATTTTTAGCCAAAACGGGATGAGATAGGCTATGAAAGAGAGAAAAAAATTTTAGTACCGAATTCCGTTCGTAATCGGCCTTGAAAAGAAAATTGCGAAAAAAATAGCAAAAAAATTAAAAAAATTAAAACACCTAATTCCAGCATTATTTCTAGCCAAAACAGGATGAGATAGGCCAAGAAAGAGGAAAAAAAATTTTAGTCTCGAATTCCATTCAAACTCGACCAGGGCAAGAAAATTCCGAAAAAAATAGCAAAAAATTTCAAAAAATTAAGAAACCCCTTTCCGGCATTATTTTTAGCCCAAGAGATAGGCCGAGAAAGAGGAAAAAAAATTTTAGTCCCGAATTCCGCTCAAACTAGACCCGAGCAAGAAAATTCCGAAAAAAATAGCAAAAAATTTCAAAAAATTAAAAAATCCCATTCCGGCATTGTTTTTAGCCAAAATGGGATGAGATAGGCAGAGAAAGAGGAAAAAAAATTTTAGTCCCGAATCCCGTTCTTAGTCTATACGGGCAAGAAAATTCCAAAAAAAAAAAAAAGAAAAAAATCAAAAAATTAAAAAACCTCATTCCAGCATTATTTTTAGCGAAAACGGGATGAGATAGGCCAAAAATGAGAGAAAAAAATTTTACTCCCGAATTCCGTTCATACTCGGCCCGGGGAAGAATATGCGAAAAAAATAGCATAAAAATTTAAAAAATTAAAAAACCTCTTTCCGGCATTATTTTTAGCTAAAACGGGATGAAATAGGCCAAGAAAGAGAAAAAAAAAAATTTTAGTCCCGAATTCTGTTCCTACACAACCCGAGCTAGAAAATACCAAAAAAAATTTTAAAAAGTTAATTCTGGCATTATTTATATCCAAAATGGGTAGAGAATGACCAAGAAAGAGAAAAAAAAAAATTTAGTCCCGAATTCCGTTCATACTCGACTCGGGCAAGAAAATTCCGAAAAAATAGCAGAAAAATTCAAAAACCACTTTCCGGCAATATTTACAGCCTAAACAGGATGAGATAGGCCGAGAAAGAGAAAAAAAAAAAATTTAGTCCTGAATTCTGCTCATACTCGACCCTGGCAAGAAAATTCAATAAAAAACAGCAAAAAAATTCAAAAAATTAAAAAACCTCATTCTGGCATTATTTCTAGCCAAAACGGGATGACATAGGCTGAGAAAGAGGAAAAAAAATTTTAGTCCCGAATTCCGTTCTTAGTCAATCCGGGCAAGAAAATTCCAAAAAACAAAAGAAAAAAAATCAAAAAATTAAAAAACCTCGTTCCAGAATTATTTTTAGCGATAACGGGATGAGATAGGCCGAAAAAGAGAGAAAAAAATTTAGTCCCGAATTCCGTTCATACTCGGCACGAGGAAGAATATGCGAAAAAAATAGCAAAAAAATTCAAAAAATTAAAAAACCCCTTTCTGGCATTATTTTTAGCCAAAACGGGATGAGATAGGCCATGAAAGAGAAAAAAAAAAAAAATTTAGTCCCGAATTCTGTTCCTACCCAACCCGAGCTAGAAAATACCAAAAACAAAATAGAAAAAAAATTAAAAAAGTTAATTCTGGCATTATTTCTATCCAAAATGGGTTGAGAATGGCCGAGAAATAGAGAAAAAAATTTTAGTCCCAAAATTCCGTTCATACTCGACTCTGGCAAGAAAATTCCAAAAAAAATAGCAAAAAAATTTAAAAAATTAAAAAACCTCTTTCCGGCATTATTTATAGCCAAAACGGGATGAGATAGGCCGAGAAAGAGAGAAAAAAAATTTTACACCCGAATTCCGTTCATACTTGACCCCGGCAAGAAAATTCCGAAAAAAATTAAAAAACCTCATTCCGGCATTATTTCTAGCCAAAACGGGATGAGATACTCCGAGAAAGAGAAAAAAATAATTTTAGTCCCGAATTCCATTCATACTCGGCCTGGGGAAGAAAATTGCGAAAAAAATAGCAAAAAAATTAAAAAAATTAAAAAACCTCTTTCCGGCATTATTTTTAGCTAAAACGGGATGAGATAGGCCAAGAAAGAGAGAAAAAATGTTAGTACCAAATTCCGTTCATACTCGGCCCTAGGAAGAAAATTGCGAAAAAAATAGCATGAAAATTCAAAAAATTAAAAAACCTCATTCCGGCATTATTTCTAGCCGAAACGGGAATGAGATAGGCCGAGAAATAGAAAAAAAAAAAATTTAGTCCCGAATTCCGTTCATACTCGACCCAGGGAAGAAAATTCTGAAAATAATAGCAAAAAAATTCAAAAAATTAAAAAACCCCTTTCTGGCATTGTTTTTAGCCAAAACGGGATGAGATAGGCTAAGAAAGAGAGAAAAAAAATTTTAGACCCGAATTCCGTTCATAATCGGCCTTGAGAAGAAAATTGTGAAAAAAATAGCAAAAAAATTCAAAAAATTAAAAAACCTCATTCTGGCATTATTTCTAGCCAAAACGGGATGACATAGGCTGAGAAAGAGGAAAAAAAATTTTAGTCCCGAATTCCGTTCTTAGTCTATCCGGGCAAGAAAATTCCAAAAAAGAAAAGAAAAAAAATCAAAAAATTAAAAACCCTCGTTCCAGCATTATTTTTAGCGATAACGGGATGAGATAGGCCGAAAAAGAGAGAAAAAAATTTAGTCCCGAATTCCGTTCATACTCAGCACGGGGAAGAATATGCGAAAAAAATAGCATAAAAATTCAAAAAATTAAAAAACCCCTTTCTGGCATTATTTTTAGCCAAAACGGGATGAGATAGGCCATGAAAGAGAAAAAAAAAAAATTTAGTCCCGAATTCTGTTCCTACCCAACCCGAGCTAGAAAATACCAAAAAAAAATAGAAAAAAAAATTAAAAAAGTTAATTCTGGCATTATTTCTATCCAAAATGGGTTGAGAATGGCCGAGAAATAGAGAAAAAAATTTTAGTCCCAAAATTCCGTTCATACTCGACTCTGGCAAGAAAATTCCAAAAAAAATAGCAAAAAAATTTAAAAAATTAAAAAACCTCTTTCCGGCATTATTTATAGCCAAAACGGGATGAGATAGGCCGAGAAAGAGAAAAAAAAAATTTTACACCTGAATTCCGTTCATACTCGACCCCGGCAAGAAAATTCCGAAAAAAATTAAAAAACCTCATTCCGGCATTATTTCTAGCCAAAACGGGATGAGATACTCCGAGAAAGAGAAAATTTAGTCCCGAATTCCGTTCGTAATCGGCCTTGAAAAGAAAATTGCGAAAAAAATAGCAAAAAAATTAAAAAAATTAAAACACCTAATTCCGGCATTATTTCTAGCCAAAACAGGATGAGATAGGCCGAGAAAGAGGAAAAAAAATTTTAGTCTCGAATTCCATTCAAACTCGACCAGGGCAAGAAAATTCCGAAAAAAATAGCAAAAAATTTCAAAAAATTAAGAAACCCCTTTCCGGCATTATTTTTAGCCCAAGAGATAGGCCGAGAAAGAGGAAAAAAAATTTTAGTCCCGAATTCCGCTCAAACTAGACCCGAGCAAGAAAATTCCGAAAAAAATAGCAAAAAATTTCAAAAAATTAAAAAATCCCATTCCGGCATTATTTTTAGCCAAAATGGGATGAGATAGGCAGAGAAAGAGGAAAAAAAAATTTTAGTCCCGAATTCCGTTCTTAGTCTATACGGGTAAGAAAATTCCAAAAAAAAAAAAAGAAAAAAAATCAAAAAATTAAAAAACCTCATTCCAGCATTATTTTTAGCGAAAACGGGATGAGATAGGCCAAAAATGAGAGAAAAAAAATTTACTCCCGAATTCCGTTCATACTCGGCCCGGGGAAGAATATGCGAAAAAAATAGCATAAAAATTTAAAAAATTAAAAAACCTCTTTCCGGCATTATTTTTAGCTAAAACGGGATGAAATAGGCCAAGAAAGAGAAAAAAAAAAAAATTTTAGTCCCGAATTCTGTTCCTACACAACCCGAGCTAGAAAATACCAAAAAAAATTTTAAAAAGTTAATTCTGGCATTATTTCTATCCAAAATGGGTAGAGAATGACCGAGAAAGAGAAAAAAAAAAATTTAGTCCCGAATTCCGTTCATACTCGACTCGGGCAAGAAAATTCCGAAAAAATAGCAGAAAAATTCAAAAACCACTTTCCGGCAATATTTACAGCCTAAACAGGATGAGATAGGCCGAGAAAGAGAAAAAAAAAATTTAGTCCTGAATTCTGCTCATACTCGACCCTGGCAAGAAAATTCAATAAAAAACAGCAAAAAAATTCAAAAAATTAAAAAACCTCATTCCGGCATTATTTCTAGCCAAAATGGGATGAGATACGCTAAGAAAGAGAGAAAAAAAATTTTAGTCCCGAATTCCGTTCATAATCGGCCTTGAGAAGAAAATTGCGAAAAAAATAGCAAAAAAATTCCAAAAATTAAAAATCCCCTTTCTGGCATTATTTTTAGCCAAAACGGGATGAGATAGGCTATGAAAGAGAGAAAAAAATTTTAGTCCCGAATTCCGTTCGTAATCGGCCTTGAAAAGAAAATTGTGAAAAAAATAGCAAAAAAATTAAAAAACCTAATTCCAGCATTATTTCTAGCCAAAACAGGATGAGATAGGCCGAGAAAGAGGAAAAAAAATTTTAGTCTCGAATTCCATTCAAACTCGACCAGGGCAAGAAAATTCCGAAAAAAATAGCAAAAAATTTCAAAAAATTAAAAAACCCCTTTCCGGTATTATATTTAGCCCAAACGGGATGAGATAGGCCGAGAAAGAGGAAAAAAAATTTTAGTCCCGAATCCCGCTCAAACTCGACCCGAGCAAGAAAATTCCGAAAAAAATAGCAAAAAATTTCAAAAAATTAAAAAACCCCAATCCGGCATTATTTTTAGCCAAAACGGGGATGAGATAGGCAGAGAAAGAGGAAAAAAAAATTTTAGTCCCGAATTCCGTTCATACTCGGCACGGGGAAGAATATGCGAAAAAAATAGCATAAAAATTCCAAAAATTAAAAAACCCCTTTCTGGCATTATTTTTAGCCAAAACGGGATGAGATAGGCTATGAAAGAGAGAAAAAAATTTTAGTCCCGAATTCCGTTCGTAATCGGCCTCGAAAAGAAAATTGCGAAAAAAATAGCAAAAAAATTAAAAAAATTAAAAAACCTAATTCCAGCATTATTTTTAGCGATAATGGGTTGAGATAGGCCGAAAAAGAGAGAAACAAATTTAGTCCCGAATTCTGTTCATACTCGGCACGGGGAAGAAAATGCGAAAAAAATAGCATAAAAATTCCAAAAATTAAAAAACCCCTTTCTGGCATTATTTTTAGCCAATACGGGATGAGATAGGCCAAGAAAGAGAAAAAAAAAATTTAGTCCCGAATTCTGTTCCTACCCAACCCGAGCTAGAAAATACCAAAAAAAAAAATAGAAAAAAAATTAAAAAAGTTAATTCTGGCATTATTTCTATCCAAAGTGGGTTGAGAATGGCCGAGAAAGAGAAAAAAAAATTTTAGTCCCAAATTCCGTTCATACTCGACTCTGGCAAGAAAATTCCGAAAAAAATAGCAAAAAAATTTAAAAAATTAAAAAACCTCATTCCGGCATTATTTCTAGCCAAAACGGGATGAAATACTCCGAGAAAGAGAAAAAAAAATTTTAGTCCCGAATTCCGTTCATACTCGACTCTGGCAAGAAAATTTCGAAAAAAATAGCAAAAAAATTCAAAAAACTAAAAAACTTCTTTCCTGCATTATTTTTAGCCAAAACAGGACGAGATAGGCCGAGAAAAATAGAAAAAAAATTTTAGCCCCGAATTCCGTTCATACTCGACCCAGGAAGAAAATTCCGAAAATAATAGCAAAAAAATTCAAAAAATTAAAAAACTCCTTTCCGGTATTATTTTTAGCCCAAACGGGATTGGATAGGCCGAAAAAGAAAGAAAAAAGTTTTAGTCCTGAATTCCGTTCATACTCGGCCTGGGGAAGAAAATTGCGAAAAAAATAGCCAAAAAATTCCAAAAATTAAAAAACCTCTTTCCGACATTATTTTTAGCCAAAACGGGATGAGATAGGCCAAGAAAGAGAGAAAAAATATTAGTACCAAATTCCGTTCATACTCGGCCCTAGGAAGAAAATTGCGAAAAAAATAGCAAGAAAATTCAAAAAATTAAAAAACCTCATTCCGGCATTATTTCTAGCCGAAACGGGAATGAGATAGGCCGAGAAAGAGAGAAAAAAAAATTTAGTCCCGAATTCCGTTCATACTCGACCCAGGGAATAAAATTCCGAAAATAATAGCAAAAAAATTCAAAAAATTAAAAAACCCCTTTCTTGCATTATTTTTAGCCCAAACAGGATTGGATAGGCCGAAAAAGAAAGAAAATAATTTTAGTCCCGAATTCCATTCATACTCGGCCTGGGGAAGAAAATTGCGAAAAAAATAGCAAAAAAATTCCAAAAATTAAAAAACCTCTTTCCGGCATTATTTTTAGCTAAAACGGGATGAGATAGGCCAAGAAAGAGAGAAAAAATGTTAGTACCAAATTCCGTTCATACTCGGCCCTAGGAAGAAAATTGCGAAAAAAATAGCATGAAAATTCAAAAAATTAAAAAACCTCATTCCGGCATTATTTCTAGCCGAAACGGGAATGAGATAGGCCGAGAAATAGAAAAAAAAAAAATTTAGTCCCGAATTCCGTTCATACTCGACCCAGGGAAGAAAATTCTGAAAATTATAGCAAAAAAATTCAAAAAATTAAAAAACCCCTTTCAGGCATTATTTTTAGCCAAAACGGGATGAGATAGGCTAAGAAAGAGAGAAAAAAAATTTTAGACCCGAATTCCGTTCATAATCGGCCTTGAGAAGAAAATTGTGAAAAAAATAGCAAAAAAATTCAAAAAATTAAAAAACCTCATTCTGGCATTATTTCTAGCCAAAACGGGATGACATAGGCTGAGAAAGAGGAAAAAAAATTTTAGTCCCGAATTCCGTTCTTAGTCTATCCGGGCAAGAAAATTCCAAAAAAGAAAAGAAAAAAAATCAAAAAATTAAAAACCCTCGTTCCAGCATTATTTTTAGCGATAACGGGATGAGATAGGCCGAAAAAGAGAGAAAAAAATTTAGTCCCGAATTCCGTTCATACTCAGCACGGGGAAGAATATGCGAAAAAAATAGCATAAAAATTCAAAAAATTAAAAAACCCCTTTCTGGCATTATTTTTAGCCAAAACGGGATGAGATAGGCCATGAAAGAGAAAAAAAAAAAATTTAGTCCCGAATTCTGTTCCTACCCAACCCGAGCTAGAAAATACCAAAAAAAAATAGAAAAAAAAATTAAAAAAGTTAATTCTGGCATTATTTCTATCCAAAATGGGTTGAGAATGGCCGAGAAATAGAGAAAAAAATTTTAGTCCCAAAATTCCGTTCATACTCGACTCTGGCAAGAAAATTCCAAAAAAAATAGCAAAAAAATTTAAAAAATTAAAAAACCTCTTTCCGGCATTATTTATAGCCAAAACGGGATGAGATAGGCCGAGAAAGAGAAAAAAAAAATTTTACACCTGAATTCCGTTCATACTCGACCCCGGCAAGAAAATTCCGAAAAAAATTAAAAAACCTCATTCCGGCATTATTTCTAGCCAAAACGGGATGAGATACTCCGAGAAAGAGAAAATTTAGTCCCGAATTCCGTTCGTAATCGGCCTTGAAAAGAAAATTGCGAAA
The DNA here is from genome assembly GCA_028535905.1 of Quercus berberidifolia. NCBI lineage: Eukaryota > Viridiplantae > Streptophyta > Magnoliopsida > Fagales > Fagaceae > Quercus > Quercus berberidifolia. The sequence continues at coordinate 54,159,651 of JAPQVW010000003.1, forward strand.
AAAATAGCAAAAAAATTAAAAAAATTAAAACACCTAATTCCGGCATTATTTCTAGCCAAAACAGGATGAGATAGGCCGAGAAAGAGGAAAAAAAATTTTAGTCTCGAATTCCATTCAAACTCGACCAGGGCAAGAAAATTCCGAAAAAAATAGCAAAAAATTTCAAAAAATTAAGAAACCCCTTTCCGGCATTATTTTTAGCCCAAGAGATAGGCCGAGAAAGAGGAAAAAAAATTTTAGTCCCGAATTCCGCTCAAACTAGACCCGAGCAAGAAAATTCCGAAAAAAATAGCAAAAAATTTCAAAAAATTAAAAAATCCCATTCCGGCATTATTTTTAGCCAAAATGGGATGAGATAGGCAGAGAAAGAGGAAAAAAAAATTTTAGTCCCGAATTCCGTTCTTAGTCTATACGGGTAAGAAAATTCCAAAAAAAAAAAAAGAAAAAAAATCAAAAAATTAAAAAACCTCATTCCAGCATTATTTTTAGCGAAAACGGGATGAGATAGGCCAAAAATGAGAGAAAAAAAATTTACTCCCGAATTCCGTTCATACTCGGCCCGGGGAAGAATATGCGAAAAAAATAGCATAAAAATTTAAAAAATTAAAAAACCTCTTTCCGGCATTATTTTTAGCTAAAACGGGATGAAATAGGCCAAGAAAGAGAAAAAAAAAAAAATTTTAGTCCCGAATTCTGTTCCTACACAACCCGAGCTAGAAAATACCAAAAAAAATTTTAAAAAGTTAATTCTGGCATTATTTCTATCCAAAATGGGTAGAGAATGACCGAGAAAGAGAAAAAAAAAAATTTAGTCCCGAATTCCGTTCATACTCGACTCGGGCAAGAAAATTCCGAAAAAATAGCAGAAAAATTCAAAAACCACTTTCCGGCAATATTTACAGCCTAAACAGGATGAGATAGGCCGAGAAAGAGAAAAAAAAAATTTAGTCCTGAATTCTGCTCATACTCGACCCTGGCAAGAAAATTCAATAAAAAACAGCAAAAAAATTCAAAAAATTAAAAAACCTCATTCCGGCATTATTTCTAGCCAAAATGGGATGAGATACGCTAAGAAAGAGAGAAAAAAAATTTTAGTCCCGAATTCCGTTCATAATCGGCCTTGAGAAGAAAATTGCGAAAAAAATAGCAAAAAAATTCCAAAAATTAAAAATCCCCTTTCTGGCATTATTTTTAGCCAAAACGGGATGAGATAGGCTATGAAAGAGAGAAAAAAATTTTAGTCCCGAATTCCGTTCGTAATCGGCCTTGAAAAGAAAATTGTGAAAAAAATAGCAAAAAAATTAAAAAACCTAATTCCAGCATTATTTCTAGCCAAAACAGGATGAGATAGGCCGAGAAAGAGGAAAAAAAATTTTAGTCTCGAATTCCATTCAAACTCGACCAGGGCAAGAAAATTCCGAAAAAAATAGCAAAAAATTTCAAAAAATTAAAAAACCCCTTTCCGGTATTATATTTAGCCCAAACGGGATGAGATAGGCCGAGAAAGAGGAAAAAAAATTTTAGTCCCGAATCCCGCTCAAACTCGACCCGAGCAAGAAAATTCCGAAAAAAATAGCAAAAAATTTCAAAAAATTAAAAAACCCCAATCCGGCATTATTTTTAGCCAAAACGGGGATGAGATAGGCAGAGAAAGAGGAAAAAAAAATTTTAGTCCCGAATTCCGTTCATACTCGGCACGGGGAAGAATATGCGAAAAAAATAGCATAAAAATTCCAAAAATTAAAAAACCCCTTTCTGGCATTATTTTTAGCCAAAACGGGATGAGATAGGCTATGAAAGAGAGAAAAAAATTTTAGTCCCGAATTCCGTTCGTAATCGGCCTCGAAAAGAAAATTGCGAAAAAAATAGCAAAAAAATTAAAAAAATTAAAAAACCTAATTCCAGCATTATTTTTAGCGATAATGGGTTGAGATAGGCCGAAAAAGAGAGAAACAAATTTAGTCCCGAATTCTGTTCATACTCGGCACGGGGAAGAAAATGCGAAAAAAATAGCATAAAAATTCCAAAAATTAAAAAACCCCTTTCTGGCATTATTTTTAGCCAATACGGGATGAGATAGGCCAAGAAAGAGAAAAAAAAAATTTAGTCCCGAATTCTGTTCCTACCCAACCCGAGCTAGAAAATACCAAAAAAAAAAATAGAAAAAAAATTAAAAAAGTTAATTCTGGCATTATTTCTATCCAAAGTGGGTTGAGAATGGCCGAGAAAGAGAAAAAAAAATTTTAGTCCCAAATTCCGTTCATACTCGACTCTGGCAAGAAAATTCCGAAAAAAATAGCAAAAAAATTTAAAAAATTAAAAAACCTCATTCCGGCATTATTTCTAGCCAAAACGGGATGAAATACTCCGAGAAAGAGAAAAAAAAATTTTAGTCCCGAATTCCGTTCATACTCGACTCTGGCAAGAAAATTTCGAAAAAAATAGCAAAAAAATTCAAAAAACTAAAAAACTTCTTTCCTGCATTATTTTTAGCCAAAACAGGACGAGATAGGCCGAGAAAAATAGAAAAAAAATTTTAGCCCCGAATTCCGTTCATACTCGACCCAGGAAGAAAATTCCGAAAATAATAGCAAAAAAATTCAAAAAATTAAAAAACTCCTTTCCGGTATTATTTTTAGCCCAAACGGGATTGGATAGGCCGAAAAAGAAAGAAAAAAGTTTTAGTCCTGAATTCCGTTCATACTCGGCCTGGGGAAGAAAATTGCGAAAAAAATAGCCAAAAAATTCCAAAAATTAAAAAACCTCTTTCCGACATTATTTTTAGCCAAAACGGGATGAGATAGGCCAAGAAAGAGAGAAAAAATATTAGTACCAAATTCCGTTCATACTCGGCCCTAGGAAGAAAATTGCGAAAAAAATAGCAAGAAAATTCAAAAAATTAAAAAACCTCATTCCGGCATTATTTCTAGCCGAAACGGGAATGAGATAGGCCGAGAAAGAGAGAAAAAAAAATTTAGTCCCGAATTCCGTTCATACTCGACCCAGGGAATAAAATTCCGAAAATAATAGCAAAAAAATTCAAAAAATTAAAAAACCCCTTTCTTGCATTATTTTTAGCCCAAACAGGATTGGATAGGCCGAAAAAGAAAGAAAATAATTTTAGTCCCGAATTCCATTCATACTCGGCCTGGGGAAGAAAATTGCGAAAAAAATAGCAAAAAAATTCCAAAAATTAAAAAACCTCTTTCCGGCATTATTTTTAGCTAAAACGGGATGAGATAGGCCAAGAAAGAGAGAAAAAATGTTAGTACCAAATTCCGTTCATACTCGGCCCTAGGAAGAAAATTGCGAAAAAAATAGCATGAAAATTCAAAAAATTAAAAAACCTCATTCCGGCATTATTTCTAGCCGAAACGGGAATGAGATAGGCCGAGAAATAGAAAAAAAAAAAAATTTAGTCCCGAATTCCGTTCATACTCGACCCAGGGAAGAAAATTCTGAAAATAATAGCAAAAAAATTCAAAAAATTAAAAAACCCCTTTCTGGCATTATTTTTAGCCAAAACGGGATGAGATAGGCTAAGAAAGAGAGAAAAAAAATTTTAGACCCGAATTCCGTTCATAATCGGCCTTGAGAAGAAAATTGTGAAAAAAATAGCAAAAAAATTCAAAAAATTAAAAAACCTCATTCTGGCATTATTTCTAGCCAAAACGGGATGACATAGGCTGAGAAAGAGGAAAAAAAATTTTAGTCCCGAATTCCATTCTTAGTCTATCCGGGCAAGAAAATTCCAAAAAAGAAAAGAAAAAAAATCAAAAAATTAAAAAACCTCGTTCCAGCATTATTTTTAGCGATAACGGGATGAGATAGGCCGAAAAAGAGAGAAAAAAATTTAGTCCCGAATTCCGTTCATACTCAGCACGGGGAAGAATATGCGAAAAAAATAGCATAAAAATTCAAAAAATTAAAAAACCCCTTTCTGGCATTATTTTTAGCCAAAACGGGATGAGATAGGCCATGAAAGAGAAAAAAAAAAAATTTAGTCCCGAATTCTGTTCCTACCCAACCCGAGCTAGAAAATACCCAAAAAAAATAGAAAAAAAAATTAAAAAAGTTAATTCTGGCATTATTTCTATCCAAAATGGGTTGAGAATGGCCGAGAAATAGAGAAAAAAATTTTAGTCCCAAAATTCCGTTCATACTCGACTCTGGCAAGAAAATTCCAAAAAAAATAGCAAAAAAATTTAAAAAATTAAAAAACCTCTTTCCGGCATTATTTATAGCCAAAACGGGATGAGATAGGCCGAGAAAGAGAGAAAAAAAATTTTACACCCGAATTCCGTTCATACTCGACCCCGGCAAGAAAATTCCGAAAAAAATTAAAAAACCTCATTCCGGCATTATTTCTAGCCAAAACGGGATAAGATACTCCGAGAAAGAGAAAATTTAGTCCCGAATTCCGTTCGTAATCGGCCTTGAAAAGAAAATTGCGAAAAAAATAGCAAAAAAATTAAAAAAATTAAAACACCTAATTCCCGCATTATTTCTAGCCAAAACAGGATGAGATAGGCCGAGAAAGAGGAAAAAAAATTTTAGTCTCGAATTCCATTCAAACTCGACCAGGGCAAGAAAATTCCGAAAAAAATAGCAAAAAATTTCAAAAAATTAAGAAACCCCTTTCCGGCATTATTTTTAGCCCAAGAGATAGGCCGAGAAAGAGGAAAAAAAATTTTAGTCCCGAATTCCGCTCAAACTAGACCCGAGCAAGAAAATTCCGAAAAAAATAGCAAAAAATTTCAAAAAATTAAAAAATCCCATTCCGGCATTATTTTTAGCCAAAATGGGATGAGATAGGCAGAGAAAGAGGAAAAAAAAATTTTAGTCCCGAATTCCGTTCTTAGTCTATACGGGCAAGAAAATTCCAAAAAAAAAAAAAGAAAAAAAATCAAAAAATTAAAAAACCTCATTCCAGCATTATTTTTAGCGAAAACGGGATGAGATAGGCCAAAAATGAGAGAAAAAAATTTTACTCCCGAATTCCGTTCATACTCGGCCCGGGGAAGAATATGCGAAAAAAATAGCATAAAAATTTAAAAAATTAAAAAACCTCTTTCCGGCATTATTTTTAGCTAAAACGGGATGAAATAGGCCAAGAAAGAGAAAAAAAAAAAATTTTAGTCCCGAATTCTGTTCCTACACAACCCGAGCTAGAAAATACCAAAAAAAATTTTAAAAAGTTAATTCTGGCATTATTTATATCCAAAATGGGTAGAGAATGACCGAGAAAGAGAAAAAAAAAAATTTAGTCCCGAATTCCGTTCATACTCGACTCGGGCAAGAAAATTCCGAAAAAATAGCAGAAAAATTCAAAAACCACTTTCCGGCAATATTTACAGCCTAAACAGGATGAGATAGGCCGAGAAAGAGAAAAAAAAAAATTTAGTCCTGAATTCTGCTCATACTCGACCCTGGCAAGAAAATTCAATAAAAAACAGCAAAAAAATTCAAAAAATTAAAAAACCTCATTCCGGCATTATTTCTAGCCAAAATGGGATGAGATACGCTAAGAAAGAGAGAAAAAAAATTTTAGTCCCGAATTCCGTTCATAATCGGCCTTGAGAAGAAAATTGCGAAAAAAATAGCAAAAAAATTCCAAAAATTAAAAATCCCCTTTCTGGCATTATTTTTAGCCAAAACGGGATGAGATAGGCTATGAAAGAGAGAAAAAAATTTTAGTCCCGAATTCCGTTCGTAATCGGCCTTGAAAAGAAAATTGTGAAAAAAATAGCAAAAAAATTAAAAAACCTAATTCCAGCATTATTTCTAGCCAAAACAGGATGAGATAGGCCGAGAAAGAGGAAAAAAAATTTTAGTCTAGAATTCCATTCAAACTCGACCAGGGCAAGAAAATTCCGAAAAAAATAGCAAAAAATTTCAAAAAATTAAAAAACCCCTTTCCGGTATTATATTTAGCCCAAACGGGATGAGATAGGCCGAGAAAGAGGAAAAAAAATTTTAGTCCCGAATCCCGCTCAAACTCGACCCGAGCAAGAAAATTCCGAAAAAAATAGCAAAAAATTTCAAAAAATTAAAAAACCCCAATCCGGCATTATTTTTAGCCAAAACGGGATGACATAGGCTGAGAAAGAGGAAAAAAAATTTTAGTCCCGAATTCCGTTCTTAGTCTATCCGGGCAAGAAAATTCCAAAAAGAAAAGAAAAAAAATCAAAAAATTAAAAAACCTCGTTCCAGCATTATTTTTAGCGATAACGGGATGAGATAGGCCGAAAAAGAGAGAAAAAAATTTAGTCCCGAATTCCGTTCATACTCAGCACGGGGAAGAATATGCGAAAAAAATAGCAAAAAAATTCAAAAAATTAAAAAACCCCTTTCTGGCATTATTTTTAGCCAAAACGGGATGAGATAGGCTAAGAAAGAGAGAAAAAAATTTTAGTCCCGAATTCCGTTCATAATCGGCCTTGAAAAGAAAATTGCGAAAAAAATAGCAAAAAAATTAAAAAAATTAAAAAACCTAATTCCAGCATTATTTCTAGCCAAAACAGGATGAGATAGGCCGAGAAAGTGGAAAAAAAATTTTAGTCCCGAATTCCATTCAAACTCGACCAGGGCAAGAAAATTCCGAAAAAAATAGCAAAAAATTTCAAAAAATTAAAAAACCCCATTCCGGCATTATTTTTAGCCAAAACGGGATGAGATAGGCAGAGAAAGAGGAAAAAAAATTTTAGTCCCGAATCCCGCTCAAACTCGACCCGAGCAAGAAAATTCCGAAAAAAATAGCAAAAAATTTCAAAAAATTAAAAAACCCCATTCCGGCATTATTTTTAGCCAAAACGGGATGAGATAGGCAGAGAAAGAGGGAAAAAAAAATTTAGTCCTGAATTCCGTTCTTAGTCCATCCGGGCAAAAAAATTCCAAAAAAAAAAAAAGAAAAAAAATATAAAAATTAAAAAACCTAGTTGCAGCATTATTTCTAGCCAAAATGGGATGAGATAGGCAGAGAAAGAGGAAAAAAAAATTTTAGTCCCGAATTCCGTTCTTAGTCTATCCGGGCAAAAAAATTCCAAAAAAAAAAAAGAAAAAAAAATCAAAAAATTAAAAAACCTCGTTCCAGCATTATTTTTAGCGATAATGGGTTGAGATAGGCCGAAAAAGAGAGAAACAAATTTAGTCCCGAATTCTGTTCATACTCGGCACGGGGAAGAATATGCGAAAAAAATAGCATAAAAATTCCAAAAATTAAAAAACCCCTTTCTGGCATTATTTTTAGCCAATACGGGATGAGATAGGCCAAGAAAGAGAAAAAAAAAATTTAGTCCCGAATTCTGTTCCTACCCAACCCGAGCTAGAAAATACCAAAAAAAAAAAATAGAAAAAAAATTAAAAAAGTTAATTCTGGCATTATTTCTATCCAAAGTGGGTTGAGAATGGCCGAGAAAGAGAAAAAAAAATTTTAGTCCCAAATTCCGTTCATACTCGACTCTGGCAAGAAAATTCCGAAAAAAATAGCAAAAAAATTTAAAAAATTAAAAAACCTCATTCCGGCATTATTTCTAGCCAAAACGGGATGAAATACTCCGAGAAAGAGAAAAAAAAATTTTAGTCCCGAATTCCGTTCATACTCGACTCTGGCAAGAAAATTTCGAAAAAAATAGCAAAAAAATTCAAAAAACTAAAAAACTTCTTTCCTGCATTATTTTTAGCCAAAACAGGACGAGATAGGCCGAGAAAAATAGAAAAAAAATTTTAGCCCCGAATTCCGTTCATACTCGACCCAGGAAGAAAATTCCGAAAATAATAGCAAAAAAATTCAAAAAATTAAAAAACTCCTTTCCGGTATTATTTTTAGCCCAAACGGGATTGGATAGGCCGAAAAAGAAAGAAAAAAGTTTTAGTCCTGAATTCCGTTCATACTCGGCCTGGGGAAGAAAATTGCGAAAAAAATAGCCAAAAAATTCCAAAAATTAAAAAACCTCTTTCCGACATTATTTTTAGCCAAAACGGGATGAGATAGGCCAAGAAAGAGAGAAAAAATATTAGTACCAAATTCCGTTCATACTCGGCCCTAGGAAGAAAATTGCGAAAAAAATAGCAAGAAAATTCAAAAAATTAAAAAACCTCATTCCGGCATTATTTCTAGCCGAAACGGGAATGAGATAGGCCGAGAAAGAGAGAAAAAAAAATTTAGACCCGAATTCCGTTCATACACGACCCAGGGAATAAAATTCCGAAAATAATAGCAAAAAAATTCAAAAAATTAAAAAACCCCTTTCTTGCATTATTTTTAGCCCAAACAGGATTGGATAGGCCGAAAAAGAAAGAAAATAATTTTAGTCCCGAATTCCATTCATACTCGGCCTGGGGAAGAAAATTGCGAAAAAAATAGCAAAAAAATTCCAAAAATTAAAAAACCTCTTTCCGGCATTATTTTTAGCTAAAACGGGATGAGATAGGCCAAGAAAGAGAGAAAAAATGTTAGTACCAAATTCCGTTCATACTCGGCCCTAGGAAGAAAATTGCGAAAAAAATAGCATGAAAATTCAAAAAATTAAAAAACCTCATTCCGGCATTATTTCTAGCCGAAACGGGAACGAGATAGGCCGAGAAATAGAAAAAAAAAAAATTTAGTCCCGAATTCCGTTCATACTCGACCCAGGGAAGAAAATTCTGAAAATAATAGCAAAAAAATTCAAAAAATTAAAAAACCCCTTTCTGGCATTATTTTTAGCCAAAACGGGATGAGATAGGCTAAGAAAGAGAGAAAAAAAATTTTAGACCCGAATTCCGTTCATAATCGGCCTTGAGAAGAAAATTGTGAAAAAAATAGCAAAAAAATTCAAAAAATTAAAAAACCTCATTCTGGCATTATTTCTAGCCAAAACGGGATGACATAGGCTGAGAAAGAGGAAAAAAAATTTTAGTCCCGAATTCCGTTCTTAGTCTATCCGGGCAAGAAAATTCCAAAAAAGAAAAGAAAAAAAATCAAAAAATTAAAAAACCTCGTTCCAGCATTATTTTTAGCGATAACGGGATGAGATAGGCCAAAAAAGAGAGAAAAAAATTTAGTCCCGAATTCCGTTCATACTCAGCACGGGGAAGAATATGCGAAAAAAATAGCATAAAAATTTAAAAAATTAAAAAACCCCTTTCTGGCATTATTTTTAGCCAAAACGGGATGAGATAGGCCATGAAAGAGAAAAAAAAAAAATTTAGTCCCGAATTCTGTTCCTACCCAACCCGAGCTAGAAAATACCAAAAAAAAATAGAAAAAAAAATTAAAAAAGTTAATTCTGGCATTATTTCTATCCAAAATGGGTTGAGAATGGCCGAGAAATAGAGAAAAAAATTTTAGTCCCAAAATTCCGTTCATACTCGACTCTGGCAAGAAAATTCCAAAAAAAATAGCAAAAAAATTTAAAAAATTAAAAAACCTCTTTCCGGCATTATTTATAGCCAAAACGGGATGAGATAGGCCGAGAAAGAGAGAAAAAAAATTTTACACCCGAATTCCGTTCATACTCGACCCCGGCAAGAAAATTCCGAAAAAAATTAAAAAACCTCATTCCGGCATTATTTCTAGCCAAAACGGGATGAGATACTCCGAGAAAGAGAAAATTTAGTCCCGAATTCCGTTCGTAATCGGCCTTGAAAAGAAAATTGCGAAAAAAATAGCAAAAAAATTAAAAAAATTAAAACACCTAATTCCAGCATTATTTCTAGCCAAAACAGGATGAGATAGGCCGAGAAAGAGGAAAAAAAATTTTAGTCTCGAATTCCATTCAAACTCGACCAGGGCAAGAAAATTCCGAAAAAAATAGCAAAAAATTTCAAAAAATTAAGAAACCCCTTTCCGGCATTATTTTTAGCCCAAGAGATAGGCCGAGAAAGAGGAAAAAAAATTTTAGTCCCGAATTCCGCTCAAACTAGACCCGAGCAAGAAAATTCCGAAAAAAATAGCAAAAAATTTCAAAAAATTAAAAAATCCCATTCCGGCATTATTTTTAGCCAAAATGGGATGAGATAGGCAGAGAAAGAGGAAAAAAAAATTTTAGTCCCGAATTCCGTTCTTAGTCTATACGGGCAAGAAAATTCCAAAAAAAAAAAAAGAAAAAAAATCAAAAAATTAAAAAACCTCATTCCAGCATTATTTTTAGCGAAAACGGGATGAGATAGGCCAAAAATGAGAGAAAAAAATTTTACTCCCGAATTCCGTTCATACTCGGCCCGGGGAAGAATATGCGAAAAAAATAGCATAAAAATTTAAAAAATTAAAAAACCTCTTTCCGGCATTATTTTTAGCTAAAACGGGATGAAATAGGCCAAGAAAGAGAAAAAAAAAAAAATTTTAGTCCCGAATTCTGTTCCTACACAACCCGAGCTAGAAAATACCAAAAAAAATTTTAAAAAGTTAATTCTGGCATTATTTATATCCAAAATGGGTAGAGAATGACCGAGAAAGAGAAAAAAAAAAATTTAGTCCCGAATTCCGTTCATACTCGACTCGGGCAAGAAAATTCCGAAAAAATAGCAGAAAAATTCAAAAACCACTTTCCGGCAATATTTACAGCCTAAACAGGATGAGATAGGCCGAGAAAGAGAAAAAAAAAAATTTAGTCCTGAATTCTGCTCATACTCGACCCTGGCAAGAAAATTCAATAAAAAACAGCAAAAAAATTCAAAAATTTAAAAAACCTCATTCCGGCATTATTTCTAGCCAAAATGGGATGAGATACGCTAAGAAAGAGAGAAAAAAAAATTTAGTCCCGAATTCCGTTCATAATCGGCCTTGAGAAGAAAATTGCGAAAAAAATAGCAAAAAAATTCCAAAAATTAAAAATCCCCTTTCTGGCATTATTTTTAGCCAAAACGGGATGAGATAGGCTATGAAAGAGAGAAAAAAATTTTAGTCCCGAATTCCGTTCGTAATCGGCCTTGAAAAGAAAATTGTGAAAAAAATAGCAAAAAAATTAAAAAACCTAATTCCAGCATTATTTCTAGCCAAAACAGGATGAGATAGGCCGAGAAAGAGGAAAAAAAATTTTAGTCTCGAATTCCATTCAAACTCGACCAGGGCAAGAAAATTCCGAAAAAAATAGTAAAAAATTTCAAAAAATTAAAAAACCCCTTTCCGGTATTATATTTAGCCCAAACGGGATGAGATAGGCCGAGAAAGAGGAAAAAAAATTTTAGTCCCGAATCCCGCTCAAACTCGACCCGAGCAAGAAAATTCCGAAAAAAATAGCAAAAAATTTCAAAAAATTAAAAAACCCCAATCCGGCATTATTTTTAGCCAAAACGGGGATGAGATAGGCAGAGAAAAAGGAAAAAAAAATTTTAGTCCCGAATTCCGTTCATACTCGGCACGGGGAAGAATATGCGAAAAAAATAGCATAAAAATTCCAAAAATTAAAAAACCCCTTTCTGGCATTATTTTTAGCCAAAACGGGATGAGATAGGCTATGAAAGAGAGAAAAAAATTTTAGTCCCGAATTCCGTTCGTAATCGGCCTTGAAAAGAAAATTGCGAAAAAAATAGCAAAAAAATTAAAAAAATTAAAAAACCTAATTCCAGCATTATTTCTAGCCAAAACAGGATGAGATAGGCCGAGAAAGAGGAAAAAAAATTTTAGTCTCGAATTCCATTCAAACTCGACCAGGGCAAGAAAATTCCAAAAAAAATAGCAAAAAATTTCAAAAAATTAAAAAACCCCTTTCCGGTATTATATTTAGCCCAAACGGGATGAGATAGGCCGAGAAAGAGGAAAAAAAATTTTAGTGCCGAATCCCGCTCAAACTCGACCCGCGTAAGAAAATTCCGAAAAAAATAGCAAAAAATTTCAAAAAATTAAAAAACCCCAATCCGGCATTATTTTTAGCCAAAACGGGGATGAGATAGGCAGAGAAAGAGGAAAAAAAAATTTTAATCCCGAATTCCGTTCATACTCGGCACGGGGAAGAATATGCGAAAAAAATAGCATAAAAATTCCAAAAATTAAAAAACCCCTTTCTGGCATTATTTTTAGCCAAAACGGGATGAGATAGGCTATGAAAGAGAGAAAAAAATTTTAGTCCCGAATTCCGTTCGTAATCGGCCTTGAAAAGAAAATTGCGAAAAAAATAGCAAAAAAATTAAAAAACCTAATTCCAGCATTATTTCTAGCCAAAACAGGATGAGATAGGCCGAGAAAGAGGAAAAAAAATTTTAGTCTCGAATTCCATTCAAACTCGACCAGGGCAAGAAAATTCCGAAAAAAATAGCAAAAAATATCAAAAAATTAAAAAACCCCTTTCCGGTATTATATTTTGCCCAAACGGGATGAGATAGGCCGAGAAAGAGGAAAAAAAATTTTAGTCCCGAATCCCGCTCAAACTCGACCCGAGCAAGAAAATTCCGAAAAAAATAGCAAAAAATTTCAAAAAATTAAAAAACCCCAATCCGGCATTATTTTTAGCCAAAACGGGATGAGATAGGCAGAGAAAGAGGAAAAAAAAAATTTTAGTCCCGAATTCCGTTAATACTCGACCCAGGGAAGAAAATTCCGAAAATAATAGCAAAAAAATTCAAAAAATTAAAAAACCCCTTTCTGGCATTATTTTTAGCCAAAACGGGATGAGATAGGCTAAGAAAGAGAGAAAAAAATTTTAGTCCCGAATTCCGTTCATAATCGGCCTTGAAAAGAAAATTGCGAAAAAAATAGCAAAAAAATTTAAAAAATTAAAAAACCTAATTCCAGCATTATTTCTAGCCAAAACAGGATGAGATAGGCCGAGGAAGTGGAAAAAAAATTTTAGTCCCGAATTCCATTCAAACTCGACCAGGGCAAGAAAATTCCGAAAAAAATAGCAAAAAATTTCAAAAAATTAAAAAACCCCATTCCGGCATTATTTTTAGCCAAAACGGGATGAGATAGGCAGAGAAAGAGGAAAAAAAAATTTAGTCCCGAATCCCGCTCAAACTCGACCCGAGCAAGAAAATTCCGAAAAAAATAGCAAAAAATTTCAAAAAATTAAAAAACCCCATTCCGGCATTATTTTTAGCCAAAACGGGATGAGATAGGCAGAGAAAGAGGGAAAAAAAAATTTAGTCCTGAATTCCGTTCTTAGTCCATCCGGGCAAAAAAATTCCAAAAAAAAAAAAAAGAAAAAAAATCAAAAAATTAAAAAACCTCGTTGCAGCATTATTTCTAGCCAAAATGGGATGAGATAGGCAGAGAAAGAGGAAAAAAAAATTTTAGTCCCGAATTCCGTTCTTAGTCTATCCGGGCAAAAAAATTCCAAAAAAAAAAAAGAAAAAAAAATCAAAAAATTAAAAAACCTCGTTCCAGCATTATTTTTAGCGATAATGGGTTGAGATAGGCCGAAAAAGAGAGAAACAAATTTAGTCCCGAATTCTGTTCATACTCGGCACGGGGAAGAAAATGCGAAAAAAATAGCATAAAAATTCCAAAAATTAAAAAACCCCTTTCTGGCATTATTTTTAGCCAATACGGGATGAGATAGGCCAAGAAAGAGAAAAAAAAAATTTAGTCCCGAATTCTGTTCCTACCCAACCCGAGCTAGAAAATACCAAAAAAAAAAATAGAAAAAAAATTAAAAAAGTTAATTCTGGCATTATTTCTATCCAAAGTGGGTTGAGAATGGCCGAGAAAGAGAAAAAAAAATTTTAGTCCCAAATTCCGTTCATACTCGACTCTGGCAAGAAAATTCCGAAAAAAATAGCAAAAAAATTTAAAAAATTAAAAAATCTCATTCCGGCATTATTTCTAGCCAAAACGGGATGAAATACTCCGAGAAAGAGAAAAAAAAATTTTAGTCCCGAATTCCGTTCATACTCGACTCTGGCAAGAAAATTTCGAAAAAAATAGCAAAAAAATTCAAAAAACTAAAAAACTTCTTTCCTGCATTATTTTTAGCCAAAACAGGACGAGATAGGCCGAGAAAAATAGAAAAAAAATTTTAGCCCCGAATTCCGTTCATACACGACCCAGGAAGAAAATTCCGAAAATAATAGCAAAAAAATTCAAAAAATTAAAAAACTCCTTTCCGGTATTATTTTTAGCCCAAACGGGATTGGATAGGCCGAAAAAGAAAGAAAAAAGTTTTAGTCCTGAATTCCGTTCATACTCGGCCTGGGGAAGAAAATTGCGAAAAAAATAGCAAAAAAATTCCAAAAATTAAAAAACCTCTTTCCGACATTATTTTTAGCCAAAACGGGATGAGATAGGCCAAGAAAGAGAGAAAAAATATTAGTACCAAATTCCGTTCATACTCGGCCCTAGGAAGAAAATTGCGAAAAAAACAGCAAGAAAATTCAAAAAATTAAAAAACCTCATTCCGGCATTATTTCTAGCCGAAACGGGAATGAGATAGGCCGAGAAAGAGAGAAAAAAAAATTTAGTCCCGAATTCCGTTCATACTCGACCCAGGGAATAAAATTCCGAAAATAATAGCAAAAAAATTCAAAAAATTAAAAAACCCCTTTCTTGCATTATTTTTAGCCCAAACAGGATTGGATAGGCCGAAAAAGAAAGAAAATAATTTTAGTCCCGAATTCCATTCATACTCGGCCTGGGGAAGAAAATTGCGAAAAAAATAGCAAAAAAATTCCAAAAATTAAAAAACCTCTTTCCGGCATTATTTTTAGCTAAAACGGGATGAGATAGGCCAAGAAAGAGAGAAAAAATGTTAGTACCAAATTCCGTTCATACTCGGCCCTAGGAAGAAAATTGCGAAAAAAATAGCATGAAAATTCAAAAAATTAAAAAACCTCATTCCGGCATTATTTCTAGCCGAAACGGGAACGAGATAGGCCGAGAAATAGAAAAAAAAAAAATTTAGTCCCGAATTCCGTTCATACTCGACCCAGGGAAGAAAATTCTGAAAATAATAGCAAAAAAATTCAAAAAATTAAAAAACCCCTTTCTGGCATTATTTTTAGCCAAAAAGGGATGAGATAGGCTAAGAAAGAGAGAAAAAAAATTTTAGACCCGAATTCCGTTCATAATCGGCCTTGAGAAGAAAATTGTGAAAAAAATAGCAAAAAAATTCAAAAAATTAAAAAACCTCATTCTGGCATTATTTCTAGCCAAAACGGGATGACATAGGCTGAGAAAGAGGAAAAAAATTTTAGTCCCGAATTCCGTTCTTAGTCTATCCGGGCAAGAAAATTCCAAAAAAGAAAAGAAAAAAAATCAAAAAATTAAAAAACCTCGTTCCAGCATTATTTTTAGCGATAACGGGATGAGATAGGCCGAAAAAGAGAGAAAAAAATTTAGTCCCGAATTCCGTTCATACTCAGCACGGGGAAGAATATGCGAAAAAAATAGCATAAAAATTTAAAAAATTAAAAAACCCCTTTCTGGCATTATTTTTAGCCAAAACGGGATGAGATAGGCCATGAAAGAGAAAAAAAAAAAATTTAGTCCCGAATTCTGTTCCTACCCAACCCGAGCTAGAAAATACCAAAAAAAAATAGAAAAAAAAATTAAAAAAGTTAATTCTGGCATTATTTCTATCCAAAATGGGTTGAGAATGGCCGAGAAATAGAGAAAAAAATTTTAGTCCCAAAATTCCGTTCATACTCGACTCTGGCAAGAAAATTCCAAAAAAAATAGCAAAAAAATTTAAAAAATTAAAAAACCTCTTTCCGGCATTATTTATAGCCAAAACGGGATGAGATAGGCCGAGAAAGAGAGAAAAAAAATTTTACACCCGAATTCCGTTCATACTCGACCCCGGCAAGAAAATTCCGAAAAAAATTAAAAAACCTCATTCCGGCATTATTTCTAGCCAAAACGGGATGAGATACTCCGAGAAAGAGAAAATTTAGTCCCGAATTCCGTTCGTAATCGGCCTTGAAAAGAAAATTGCGAAAAAAATAGCAAAAAAATTAAAAAAATTAAAACATCTAATTCCAGCATTATTTCTAGCCAAAACAGGATGAGATAGGCCGAGAAAGAGGAAAAAAAATTTTAGTCTCGAATTCCATTCAAACTCGACCAGGGCAAGAAAATTCCGAAAAAAATAGCAAAAAATTTCAAAAAATTAAGAAACCCCTTTCCGGCATTATTTTTAGCCCAAGAGATAGGCCGAGAAAGAGGAAAAAAAATTTTAGTCCCGAATTCCGCTCAAACTAGACCCGAGCAAGAAAATTCCGAAAAAAATAGCAAAAAATTTCAAAAAATTAAAAAATCCCATTCCGGCATTATTTTTAGCCAAAATGGGATGAGATAGGCAGAGAAAGAGGAAAAAAAAATTTTAGTCCCGAATTCCGTTCTTAGTCTATACGGGCAAGAAAATTCCAAAAAAAAAAAAAGAAAAAAAATCAAAAAATTAAAAAACCTCATTCCAGCATTATTTTTAGCGAAAACGGGATGAGATAGGCCAAAAATGAGAGAAAAAAATTTTACTCCCGAATTCCGTTCATACTCGGCCCGGGGAAGAATATGCGAAAAAAATAGCATAAAAATTTAAAAAATTAAAAAACCTCTTTCCGGCATTATTTTTAGCTAAAACGGGATGAAATAGGCCAAGAAAGAGAAAAAAAAAAAAATTTTAGTCCCGAATTCTGTTCCTACACAACCCGAGCTAGAAAATACCAAAAAAAATTTTAAAAAGTTAATTCTGGCATTATTTCTATCCAAAATGGGTAGAGAATGACCGAGAAAGAGAAAAAAAAAAATTTAGTCCCGAATTCCGTTCATACTCGACTCGGGCAAGAAAATTCCGAAAAAATAGCAGAAAAATTCAAAAACCACTTTCCGGCAATATTTACAGCCTAAACAGGATGAGATAGGCCGAGAAAGAGAAAAAAAAAATTTAGTCCTGAATTCTGCTCATACTCGACCCTGGCAAGAAAATTCAATAAAAAACAGCAAAAAAATTCAAAAAATTAAAAAACCTCATTCCGGCATTATTTCTAGCCAAAATGGGATGAGATACGCTAAGAAAGAGAGAAAAAAAATTTTAGTCCCGAATTCCGTTCATAATCGGCCTTGAGAAGAAAATTGCGAAAAAAATAGCAAAAAAATTCCAAAAATTAAAAATCCCCTTTCTGGCATTATTTTTAGCCAAAACGGGATGAGATAGGCTATGAAAGAGAGAAAAAAATTTTAGTCCCGAATTCCGTTCGTAATCGGCCTTGAAAAGAAAATTGTGAAAAAAATAGCAAAAAAATTAAAAAACCTAATTCCAGCATTATTTCTAGCCAAAACAGGATGAGATAGGCCGAGAAAGAGGAAAAAAAATTTTAGTCTCGAATTCCATTCAAACTCGACCAGGGCAAGAAAATTCCGAAAAAAATAGCAAAAAATTTCAAAAAATTAAAAAACCCCTTTCCGGTATTATATTTAGCCCAAACGGGATGAGATAGGCCGAGAAAGAGGAAAAAAAATTTTAGTCCCGAATCCCGCTCAAACTCGACCCGAGCAAGAAAATTCCGAAAAAAATAGCAAAAAATTTCAAAAAATTAAAAAACCCCAATCCGGCATTATTTTTAGCCAAAACGGGGATGAGATAGGCAGAGAAAGAGGAAAAAAAAATTTTAGTCCCGAATTCCGTTCATACTCGGCACGGGGAAGAATATGCGA
Source organism: Quercus berberidifolia (assembly GCA_028535905.1). Lineage (NCBI taxonomy): Eukaryota > Viridiplantae > Streptophyta > Magnoliopsida > Fagales > Fagaceae > Quercus > Quercus berberidifolia. The sequence goes on from JAPQVW010000003.1 coordinate 54,177,217, forward strand.
AAAAAATAGCATAAAAATTCCAAAAATTAAAAAACCCCCTTCTGGCATTATTTTTAACCAAAACGGGATGAGATAGGCTATGAAAGAGAGAAAAAAATTTTAGTCCCGAATTCCGTTCGTAATCGGCCTTGAAAAGAAAATTGCGAAAAAAATAGCAAAAAAATTAAAAAAATTAAAAAACCTAATTCCAGCATTATTTCTAGCCAAAACAGGATGAGATAGGCCGAGAAAGAGGAAAAAAAATTTTAGTCTCGAATTCCATTCAAACTCGACCAGGGCAAGAAAATTCCAAAAAAAATAGCAAAAAATTTCAAAAAATTAAAAAACCCCTTTCCGGTATTATATTTAGCCCAAACGGGATGAGATAGGCCGAGAAAGAGGAAAAAAAATTTTAGTCCCGAATCCCGCTCAAACTCGACCCGAGCAAGAAAATTCCGAAAAAAATAGCAAAAAATTTCAAAAAATTAAAAAACCCCAATCCGGCATTATTTTTAGCCAAAACGGGGATGAGATAGGCAGAGAAAGAGGAAAAAAAAATTTTAATCCCGAATTCCGTTCATACTCGGCACGGGGAAGAATATGCGAAAAAAATAGCATAAAAATTCCAAAAATTAAAAAACCCCTTTCTGGCATTATTTTTAGCCAAAACGGGATGAGATAGGCTATGAAAGAGAGAAAAAAATTTTAGTCCCGAATTCCGTTCGTAATCGGCCTTGAAAAGAAAATTGCGAAAAAAATAGCAAAAAAATTAAAAAACCTAATTCCAGCATTATTTCTAGCCAAAACAGGATGAGATAGGCCGAGAAAGAGGAAAAAAAATTTTAGTCTCGAATTCCATTCAAACTCGACCAGGGCAAGAAAATTCCGAAAAAAATAGCAAAAAATATCAAAAAATTAAAAAACCCCTTTCCGGTATTATATTTTGCCCAAACGGGATGAGATAGGCCGAGAAAGAGGAAAAAAAATTTTAGTCCCGAATCCCGCTCAAACTCGACCCGAGCAAGAAAATTCCGAAAAAAATAGCAAAAAATTTCAAAAAATTAAAAAACCCCAATCCGGCATTATTTTTAGCCAAAACGGGATGAGATAGGCAGAGAAAGAGGAAAAAAAAATTTTAGTCCCGAATTCCGTTAATACTCGACCCAGGGAAGAAAATTCCGAAAATAATAGCAAAAAATTCAAAAAATTAAAAAACCCCTTTCTGGCATTATTTTTAGCCAAAACGGGATGAGATAGGCTAAGAAAGAGAGAAAAAAATTTTAGTCCCGAATTCCGTTCATAATCGGCCTTGAAAAGAAAATTGCGAAAAAAATAGCAAAAAAATTAAAAAAATTAAAAAACCTAATTCCAGCATTATTTCTTGCCAAAACAGGATGAGATAGGCCGAGAAAGTGGAAAAAAAATTTTAGTCCCGAATTCCATTCAAACTCGACCAGGGCAAGAAAATTCCGAAAAAAATAGCAAAAAATTTCAAAAAATTAAAAAACCCCATTCCGGCATTATTTTTAGCCAAAACGGGATGAGATAGGCAGAGAAAGAGGAAAAAAAATTTTAGTCCCGAATCCCGCTCAAACTCGACCCGAGCAAGAAAATTCCGAAAAAAATAGCAAAAAATTTCAAAAAATTAAAAAACCCCATTCCGGCATTATTTTTAGCCAAAACGGGATGAGATAGGCAGAGAAAGAGGGAAAAAAAAATTTAGTCCTGAATTCCGTTCTTAGTCCATCCGGGCAAAAAAATTCCAAAAAAAAAAAAAAGAAAAAAAATCAAAAAATTAAAAAACCTCGTTGCAGCATTATTTCTAGCCAAAATGGGATGAGATAGGCAGAGAAAGAGGAAAAAAAAATTTTAGTCCCGAATTCCGTTCTTAGTCTATCCGGGCAAAAAAATTCCAAAAAAAAAAAAGAAAAAAAAAATCAAAAAATTAAAAAACCTCGTTCCAGCATTATTTTTAGCGATAATGGGTTGAGATAGGCCGAAAAAGAGAGAAACAAATTTAGTCCCGAATTCTGTTCATACTCGGCACGGGGAAGGAATATGCGAAAAAAATAGCATAAAAATTCCAAAAATTAAAAAACCCCTTTCTGGCATTATTTTTAGCCAATACGGGATGAGATAGGCCAAGAAAGAGAAAAAAAAAATTTAGTCCCGAATTCTGTTCCTACCCAACCCGAGCTAGAAAATACCAAAAAAAAAAATAGAAAAAAAATTAAAAAAGTTAATTCTGGCATTATTTCTATCCAAAGTGGGTTGAGAATGGCCGAGAAGGAGAAAAAAAAATTTTAGTCCCAAATTCCGTTCATACTCGACTCTGGCAAGAAAATTCCGAAAAAAATAGCAAAAAAATTTAAAAAATTAAAAAACCTCATTCCGGCATTATTTCTAGCCAAAACGGGATGAAATACTCCGAGAAAGAGAAAAAAAAATTTTAGTCCCGAATTCCGTTCATACTCGACTCTGGCAAGAAAATTTCGAAAAAAATAGCAAAAAAATTCAAAAAACTAAAAAACTTCTTTCCTGCATTATTTTTAGCCAAAACAGGACGAGATAGGCCGAGAAAAATAGAAAAAAAATTTTAGCCCCGAATTCCGTTCATACTCGACCCAAGAAGAAAATTCCGAAAATAATAGCAAAAAAATTCAAAAAATTAAAAAACTCCTTTCCGGTATTATTTTTAGCCCAAACGGGATTGGATAGGCCGAAAAAGAAAGAAAAAAGTTTTAGTCCTGAATTCCGTTCATACTCGGCCTGGGGAAGAAAATTGCGAAAAAAATAGCAAAAAAATTCCAAAAATTAAAAAACCTCTTTCCGACATTATTTTTAGCCAAAACGGGATGAGATAGGCCAAGAAAGAGAGAAAAAATATTAGTACCAAATTCCGTTCATACTCGGCCCTAGGAAGAAAATTGCGAAAAAAATAGCAAGAAAATTCAAAAAATTAAAAAACCTCATTCCGGCATTATTTCTAGCCGAAACGGGAATGAGATAGGCCGAGAAAGAGAGAAAAAAAAATTTAGTCCCGAATTCCGTTCATACTCGACCCAGGGAATAAAATTCCGAAAATAATAGCAAAAAAATTCAAAAAATTAAAAAACCCCTTTCTTGCATTATTTTTAGCCCAAACAGGATTGGATAGGCCGAAAAAGAAAGAAAATAATTTTAGTCCCGAATTCCATTCATACTCGGCCTGGGGAAGAAAATTGCGAAAAAAATAGCAAAAAAATTCCAAAAATTAAAAAACCTCTTTCCGGCATTATTTTTAGCTAAAACGGGATGAGATAGGCCAAGAAAGAGAGAAAAAATGTTAGTACCAAATTCCGTTCATACTCGGCCCTAGGAAGAAAATTGCGAAAAAAATAGCATGAAAATTCAAAAAATTAAAAAACCTCATTCCGGCATTATTTCTAGCCGAAACGGGAACGAGATAGGCCGAGAAATAGAAAAAAAAAAAATTTAGTCCCGAATTCCGTTCATACTCGACCCAGGGAAGAAAATTCTGAAAATAATAGCAAAAAAATTCAAAAAATTAAAAAACCCCTTTCTGGCATTATTTTTAGCCAAAACGGGATGAGATAGGCTAAGAAAGAGAGAAAAAAAATTTTAGACCCGAATTCCGTTCATAATCGGCCTTGAGAAGAAAATTGTGAAAAAAATAGCAAAAAAATTCAAAAAATTAAAAAACCTCATTCTGGCATTATTTCTAGCCAAAACGGGATGACATAGGCTGAGAAAGAGGAAAAAAAATTTTAGTCCCGAATTCCGTTCTTAGTCTATCCGGGCAAGAAAATTCCAAAAAAGAAAAGAAAAAAAATCAAAAAATTAAAAAACCTCGTTCCAGCATTATTTTTAGCGATAACGGGATGAGATAGGCCGAAAAAGAGAGAAAAAAATTTAGTCCCGAATTCCGTTCATACTCAGCACGGGGAAGAATATGCGAAAAAAATAGCATAAAAATTTAAAAAATTAAAAAACCCCTTTCTGGCATTATTTTTAGCCAAAACGGGATGAGATAGGCCATGAAAGAGAAAAAAAAAAAATTTAGTCCCGAATTCTGTTCCTACCCAACCCGAGCTAGAAAATACCAAAAAAAATAGAAAAATAAAATAAAAAAGTTAATTCTGGCATTATTTCTATCCAAAATGGGTTGAGAATGGCCGAGAAATAGAGAAAAAAATTTTAGTCCCAAAATTCCGTTCATACTCGACTCTGGCAAGAAAATTCCAAAAAAAATAGCAAAAAAATTTAAAAAATTAAAAAACCTCTTTCCGGCATTATTTATAGCCAAAACGGGATGAGATAGGCCGAGAAAGAGAGAAAAAAAATTTTACACCCGAATTCCGTTCATACTCGACCCCGGCAAGAAAATTCCGAAAAAAATTAAAAAACCTCATTCCGGCATTATTTCTAGCCAAAACGGGATGAGATACTCCGAGAAAGAGAAAATTTAGTCCCGAATTCCGTTCGTAATCGGCCTTGAAAAGAAAATTGCGAAAAAAATAGCAAAAAAATTAAAAAAATTAAAACACCTAATTCCAGCATTATTTCTAGCCAAAACAGGATGAGATAGGCCGAGAAAGAGGAAAAAAAATTTTAGTCTCGAATTCCATTCAAACTCGACCAGGGCAAGAAAATTCCGAAAAAAATAGCAAAAAATTTCAAAAAATTAAGAAACCCCTTTCCGGCATTATTTTTAGCCCAAGAGATAGGCCGAGAAAGAGGAAAAAAAATTTTAGTCCCGAATTCCGCTCAAACTAGACCCGAGCAAGAAAATTCCGAAAAAAATAGCAAAAAATTTCAAAAAATTAAAAAATCCCATTCCGGCATTATTTTTAGCCAAAATGGGATGAGATAGGCAGAGAAAGAGGAAAAAAAAATTTTAGTCCCGAATTCCGTTCTTAGTCTATACGGGCAAGAAAATTCCAAAAAAAAAAAAAGAAAAAAAATCAAAAAATTAAAAAACCTCATTCCAGCATTATTTTTAGCGAAAACGGGATGAGATAGGCCAAAAATGAGAGAAAAAAATTTTACTCCCGAATTCCGTTCATACTCGGCCCGGGGAAGAATATGCGAAAAAAATAGCATAAAAATTTAAAAAATTAAAAAACCTCTTTCCGGCATTATTTTTAGCTAAAACGGGATGAAATAGGCCAAGAAAGAGAAAAAAAAAAAAATTTTAGTCCCGAATTCTGTTCCTACACAACCCGAGCTAGAAAATACCAAAAAAAATTTTAAAAAGTTAATTCTGGCATTATTTATATCCAAAATGGGTAGAGAATGACCGAGAAAGAGAAAAAAAAAAATTTAGTCCCGAATTCCGTTCATACTCGACTCGGGCAAGAAAATTCCGAAAAAATAGCAGAAAAATTCAAAAACCACTTTCCGGCAATATTTACAGCCTAAACAGGATGAGATAGGCCGAGAAAGAGAAAAAAAAAAATTTAGTCCTGAATTCTGCTCATACTCGACCCTGGCAAGAAAATTCAATAAAAAACAGCAAAAAAATTCAAAAAATTAAAAAACCTCATTCCGGCATTATTTCTAGCCAAAATGGGATGAGATACGCTAAGAAAGAGAGAAAAAAAATTTTAGTCCCGAATTCCGTTCATAATCGGCCTTGAGAAGAAAATTGCGAAAAAAATAGCAAAAAAATTCCAAAAATTAAAAATCCCCTTTCTGGCATTATTTTTAGCCAAAACGGGATGAGATAGGCTATGAAAGAGAGAAAAAAATTTTAGTCCCGAATTCCGTTCGTAATCGGCCTTGAAAAGAAAATTGTGAAAAAAATAGCAAAAAAATTAAAAAACCTAATTCCAGCATTATTTCTAGCCAAAACAGGATGAGATAGGCCGAGAAAGAGGAAAAAAAATTTTAGTCTAGAATTCCATTCAAACTCGACCAGGGCAAGAAAATTCCGAAAAAAATAGCAAAAAATTTCAAAAAATTAAAAAACCCCTTTCCGGTATTATATTTAGCCCAAACGGGATGAGATAGGCCGAGAAAGAGGAAAAAAAATTTTAGTCCCGAATCCCGCTCAAACTCGACCCGAGCAAGAAAATTCCGAAAAAAATAGCAAAAAATTTCAAAAAATTAAAAAACCCCAATCCGGCATTATTTTTAGCCAAAACGGGGATGAGATAGGCAGAGAAAGAGGAAAAAAAAATTTTAGTCCCGAATTCCGTTCATACTCGGCACGGGGAAGAATATGCGAAAAAAATAGCATAAAAATTCCAAAAATTAAAAAACCCCTTTCTGGCATTATTTTTAGCCAAAACGGGATGAGATAGGCTATGAAAGAGAGAAAAAAATTTTAGTCCCGAATTCCGTTCGTAATCGGCCTTGAAAAGAAAATTGCGAAAAAAATAGCAAAAAAATTAAAAAAATTAAAAAACCTAATTCCAGCATTATTTCTAGCCAAAACAGGATGAGATAGGCCGAGAAAGAGGAAAAAAAATTTTAGTCTCGAATTCCATTCAAACTCGACCAGGGCAAGAAAATTCCAAAAAAAATAGCAAAAAATTTCAAAAAATTAAAAAACCCCTTTCCGGTATTATATTTAGCCCAAACGGGATGAGATAGGCCGAGAAAGAGGAAAAAAAATTTTAGTCCCGAATCACGCTCAAACTCGACCCGAGCAAGAAAATTCCGAAAAAAATAGCAAAAAATTTCAAAAAATTAAAAAACCCCAATCCGGCATTATTTTTAGCCAAAACGGGGATGAGATAGGCAGAGACAGAGGAAAAAAAAATTTTAGTCCCGAATTCCGTTCATACTCGGCACGGGGAAGAATATGCGAAAAAAATAGCATAAAAATTCCAAAAATTAAAAAACCCCTTTCTGGCATTATTTTTAGCCAAAACGGGATGAGATAGGCTATGAAAGAGAGAAAAAAATTTTAGTCCCGAATTCCGTTCGTAATCGGCCTTGAAAAGAAAATTGCGAAAAAAATAGCAAAAAAATTAAAAAAATTAAAAAACCTAATTCCAGCATTATTTCTAGCCAAAACAGGATGAGATAGGCCGAGAAAGAGGAAAAAAAATTTTAGTCTGGAATTCCATTCAAACTCGACCAGGGCAAGAAAATTCCGAAAAAAATAGCAAAAAATATCAAAAAATTAAAAAACCCCTTTCCGGTATTATATTTTGCCCAAACGGGATGAGATAGGCCGAGAAAGAGGAAAAAAAATTTTAGTCCCGAATCCCGCTCAAACTCGACCCGAGCAAGAAAATTCCGAAAAAAATAGCAAAAAATTTCAAAAAATTAAAAAACCCCAATCCGGCATTATTTTTAGCCAAAACGGGATGAGATAGGCAGAGAAAGAGGAAAAAAAAATTTTAGTCCCGAATTCCGTTCATACTCGGCACGGGGAAGAATATGCGAAAAAAATAGCATAAAAATTCCAAAAATTAAAAAACCCCTTTCTGGCATTATTTTTAGCCAAAACGGGATGAGATAGGGCTATGAAAGAGAGAAAAAAATTTTAGTACCGAATTCCGTTCGTAATCGGCCTTGAAAAGAAAATTGCGAAAAAAATAGCAAAAAAATTAAAAAAATTAAAACACCTAATTCCAGCATTATTTCTAGCCAAAACAGGATGAGATAGGCCGAGAAAGAGGAAAAAAAATTTTAGTCTCGAATTCCATTCAAACTCGACCAGGGCAAGAAAATTCCGAAAAAAATAGCAAAAAATTTCAAAAAATTAAGAAACCCCTTTCCGGCATTATTTTTAGCCCAAGAGATAGGCCGAGAAAGAGGAAAAAAAATTTTAGTCCTGAATTCCGCTCAAACTAGACCCGAGCAAGAAAATTCCGAAAAAAATAGCAAAAAATTTCAAAAAATTAAAAAACCCCTTTCCGGTATTATATTTTGCCCAAACGGGATGAGATAGGCCGAGAAAGAGGAAAAAAAATTTTAGTCCCGAATCCCGCTCAAACTCGACCCGAGCAAGAAAATTCCGAAAAAAATAGCAAAAAATTTCATAAAATTAAAAAACCCCAATCCGGCATTATTTTTAGCCAAAACAGGATGAGATAGGCAGAGAAAGAGGAAAAAAAAATTTTAGTCCCGAATTCCGTTCATACTCGGCACGGGGAAGAATATGCGAAAAAAATAGCGTAAAAATTCCAAAAATTAAAAAACCCCTTTCTGGCATTATTTTTAGCCAAAACGGGATGAGATAGGCTATGAAAGAGAGAAAAAAAATTTTAGTACCGAATTCCGTTCGTAATCGGCCTTGAAAAGAAAATTGCGAAAAAAATAGCAAAAAAATTAAAAAAATTAAAACACCTAATTCCAGCATTATTTCTAGCCAAAACAGGATGAGATAGGCCGAGAAAGAGGAAAAAAAATTTTAGTCTCGAATTCCATTCAAACTCGACCAGGGCAAGAAAATTCCGAAAAAAATAGCAAAAAATTTCAAAAAATTAAGAAACCCCTTTCCGGCATTATTTTTAGCCCAAGAGATAGGCCGAGAAAGAGGAAAAAAAATTTTAGTCCCGAATTCCGCTCAAACTAGACCCGAGCAAGAAAATTCCGAAAAAAATAGCAAAAAATTTCAAAAAATTAAAAAATCCCATTCCGGCATTGTTTTTAGCCAAAATGGGATGAGATAGGCAGAGAAAGAGGAAAAAAAATTTTAGTCCCGAATTCCGTTCTTAGTCTATACGGGCAAGAAAATTCCAAAAAAAAAAAAAAAGAAAAAAAATCAAAAAATTAAAAAACCTCATTCCAGCATTATTTTTAGCGAAAACGGGATGAGATAGGCCAAAAATGAGAGAAAAAAATTTTACTCCCGAATTCCGTTCATACTCGGCCCGGGGAAGAATATGCGAAAAAAATAGCATAAAAATTTAAAAAATTAAAAAACCTCTTTCCGGCATTATTTTTAGCTAAAACGGGATGAAATAGGCCAAGAAAGAGAAAAAAAAAAATTTTAGTCCCGAATTCTGTTCCTACACAACCCGAGCTAGAAAATACCAAAAAAAATTTTAAAAAGTTAATTCTGGCATTATTTCTATCCAAAATGGGTAGAGAATGACCAAGAAAGAGAAAAAAAAAAATTTAGTCCCGAATTCCGTTCATACTCGACTCGGGCAAGAAAATTCCGAAAAAATAGCAGAAAAATTCAAAAACCACTTTCCGGCAATATTTACAGCCTAAACAGGATGAGATAGGCCGAGAAAGAGAAAAAAAAAATTTAGTCCTGAATTCTGCTCATACTCGACCCTGGCAAGAAAATTCAATAAAAAAGAGCAAAAAAATTCAAAAAATTAAAAAACCTCATTTCGGCATTATTTCTAGCCAAAATGGGATGAGATACGCTAAGAAAGAGAGAAAAAAAATTTTAGTCCTGAATTCCGTTCATAATCGGCACGGGGAAGAATATGCGAAAAAAATAGCATAAAAATTCCAAAAATTAAAAAACCCCTTTCTGGCATTATTTTTAGCCAAAACGGGATGAGATAGGCTATGAAAGAGAGAAAAAAATTTTAGTCCCGAATTCCGTTCGTAATCGGCCTTGAAAAGAAAATTGCGAAAAAAATAGCAAAAAAATTAAAAAAATTAAAAAACCTAATTCCAGCATTATTTCTAGCCAAAACAGGATGAGATAGGCCGAGAAAGAGGAAAAAAAATTTTAGTCTCGAATTCCATTCAAACTCGACCAGGGCAAGAAAATTCCGAAAAAAATAGCAAAAAATATCAAAAAATTAAAAAACCCCTTTCCGGTATTATATTTTGCCCAAACGGGATGAGATAGGCCGAGAAAGAGGAAAAAAAATTTTAGTCCCGAATCCCGCTCAAACTCGACCCGAGCAAGAAAATTCCGAAAAAAATAGCAAAAAATTTCAAAAAATTAAAAAACCCCAATCCGGCATTATTTTTAGCCAAAACGGGATGAGATAGGCAGAGAAAGAGGAAAAAAAAATTTTAGTCCCGAATTCCGTTCATACTCGGCACGGGGAAGAATATGCGAAAAAAATAGCATAAAAATTCCAAAAATTAAAAAACCCCTTTCTGGCATTATTTTTAGCCAAAACGGGATGAGATAGGCTATGAAAGAGAGAAAAAAATTTTAGTACCGAATTCCGTTCGTAATCGGCCTTGAAAAGAAAATTGCGAAAAAAATAGCAAAAAAATTAAAAAAATTAAAACACCTAATTCCAGCATTATTTCTAGCCAAAACAGGATGAGATAGGCCGAGAAAGAGGAAAAAAAATTTTAGTCTCGAATTCCATTCAAACTCGACCAGGGCAAGAAAATTCCGAAAAAAATAGCAAAAAATTTCAAAAAATTAAGAAACCCCTTTCCGGCATTATTTTTAGCCCAAGAGATAGGCCGAGAAAGAGGAAAAAAAATTTTAGTCTCGAATTCCTCTCAAACTAGACCCGAGCAAGAAAATTCCGAAAAAAATAGCAAAAAATATCAAAAAATTAAAAAACCCCTTTCCGGTATTATATTTTGCCCAAACGGGATGAGATAGGCCGAGAAAGAGGAAAACAAATTTTAGTCCCGAATCCCGCTCAAACTCGACCCGAGCAAGAAAATTCCGAAAAAAATAGCAAAAAATTTCAAAAAATTAAAAAACCCCAATCCGGCATTATTTTTAGCCAAAACGGGATGAGATAGGCAGAGAAAGAGGAAAAAAAAATTTTAGTCCCGAATTCCGTTCATACTCGGCACGGGGAAGAATATGCGAAAAAAATAGCATAAAAATTCCAAAAATTTAAAAACCCCTTTCTGGCATTATTTTTAGCCAAAACGGGATGAGATAGGCTATGAAAGAGAGAAAAAAATTTTAGTACCGAATTCCGTTCGTAATCGGCCTTGAAAAGAAAATTGCGAAAAAAATAGCAAAAAAATTAAAACACCTAATTCCAGCATTATTTCTAGCCAAAACAGGATGAGATAGGCCGAGAAAGAGGAAAAAAAATTTTAGTCTCGAATTCCATTCAAACTCGACCAGGGCAAGAAAATTCCGAAAAAAATAGCAAAAAATTTCAAAAAATTAAGAAACCCCTTTCCGGCATTATTTTTAGCCCAAGAGATAGGCCGAGAAAGAGGAAAAAAAAATTTAGTCCCGAATTCCGCTCAAACTAGACCCGAGCAAGAAAATTCCGAAAAAAATAGCAAAAAATTTCAAAAAATTAAAAAACCCCTTTCCGGTATTATATTTTGCCCAAACGGGATGAGATAGGCCGAGAAAGAGGAAAAAAAATTTTAGTCCCGAATCCCGCTCAAACTCGACCCGAGCAAGAAAATTCCGAAAAAAATAGCAAAAAATTTCAAAAAATTAAAAAACCCCAATCCGGCATTATTTTTAGCCAAAACGGGATGAGATAGGCAGAGAAAGAGGAAAAAAAAATTTTAGTCCCGAATTCCGTTCATACTCGGCACGGGGAAGAATATGCGAAAAAAATAGCATAAAAATTCCAAAAATTAAAAAACCCCTTTCTGGCATTATTTTTAGCCAAAACGGGATGAGATAGGCTATGAAAGAGAGAAAAAAATTTTAGTGCCGAATTCCGTTCGTAATCGGCCTTGAAAAGAAAATTGCGAAAAAAATAGCAAAAAAATTAAAAAAATTAAAACACCTAATTCCAGCATTATTTCTAGCCAAAACAGGATGAGATAGGCCGAGAAAGAGGAAAAAAAATTTTAGTCTCGAATTCCATTCAAACTCGACCAGGGCAAGAAAATTCCGAAAAAAATAGCAAAAAATTTCAAAAAATTAAGAAACCCCTTTCCGGCATTATTTTTAGCCCAAGAGATAGGCCGAGAAAGAGGAAAAAAAATTTTAGTCCCGAATTCCGCTCAAACTAGACCCGAGCAAGAAAATTCCGAAAAAAATAGCAAAAAATTTCAAAAAATTAAAAAATCCCATTCCGGCATTGTTTTTAGCCAAAATGGGATGAGATAGGCAGAGAAAGAGGAAAAAAAATTTTAGTCCCGAATTCCGTTCTTAGTCTATACGGGCAAGAAAATTCCAAAAAAAAAAAAAGAAAAAAAATCAAAAAATTAAAAAACCTCATTCCAGCATTATTTTTAGCGAAAACGGGATGAGATAGGCCAAAAATGAGAGAAAAAAATTTTACTCCCGAATTCCGTTCATACTCGGCCCGGGGAAGAATATGCGAAAAAAATAGCATAAAAATTTAAAAAATTAAAAAACCTCTTTCCGGCATTATTTTTAGCTAAAACGGGATGAAATAGGCCAAGAAAGAGAAAAAAAAAAAATTTTAGTCCCGAATTCTGTTCCTACACAACCCGAGCTAGAAAATACCAAAAAAAATTTTAAAAAGTTAATTCTGGCATTATTTCTATCCAAAATGGGTAGAGAATGACCAAGAAAGAGAAAAAAAAAAATTTAGTCCCGAATTCCGTTCATACTCGACTCGGGCAAGAAAATTCCGAAAAAATAGCAGAAAAATTCAAAAACCACTTTCCGGCAATATTTACAGCCTAAACAGGATGAGATAGGCCGAGAAAGAGAAAAAAAAAATTTAGTCCTGAATTCTGCTCATACTCGACCCTGGCAAGAAAATTCAATAAAAAACAGCAAAAAAATTCAAAAAATTAAAAAACCTCATTCCGGCATTATTTCTAGCCAAAATGGGATGAGATACGCTAAGAAAGAGAGAAAAAAAATTTTAGTCCCGAATTCCGTTCATAATCGGCCTTGAGAAGAAAATTGCGAAAAAAATAGCAAAAAAATTCAAAAAATTAAAAAACCTCATTCTGGCATTATTTCTAGCCAAAACGGGACGACATAGGCTGAGAAAGAGGAAAAAAAATTTTAGTCCCGAATTCCGTTCTTAGTCTATCCGGGCAAGAAAATTCCAAAAAACAAAAGAAAAAAAATCAAAAAATTAAAAAACCTCGTTCCAGAATTATTTTTAGCGATAACGGGATGAGATAGGCCGAAAAAGAGAGAAAAAAATTTAGTCCCGAATTCCGTTCATACTCGGCACGAGGAAGAATATGCGAAAAAAATAGCAAAAAAATTCAAAAAATTAAAAAACCCCTTTCTGGCATTATTTTTCGCCAAAACGGGATGAGATAGGCCATGAAAGAGAAAAAAAAAAAAAATTTAGTCCCGAATTCTGTTCCTACCCAACCCGAGCTAGAAAATACCAAAAACAAAATAGAAAAAAAATTAAAAAAGTTAATTCTGGCATTATTTCTATCCAAAATGGGTTGAGAATGGCCGAGAAATAGAGAAAAAAATTTTAGTCCCAAAATTCCGTTCATACTCGACTCTGGCAAGAAAATTCCAAAAAAAATAGCAAAAAAATTTAAAAAATTAAAAAACCTCTTTCCGGCATTATTTATAGCCAAAACGGGATGAGATAGGCCGAGAAAGAGAGAAAAAAAATTTTACACCCGAATTCCGTTCATACTTGACCCCGGCAAGAAAATTCCGAAAAAAATTAAAAAACCTCATTCCGGCATTATTTCTAGCCAAAACGGGATGAGATACTCCGAGAAAGAGAAAAAAATAATTTTAGTCCCGAATTCCATTCATACTCGGCCTGGGGAAGAAAATTGCGAAAAAAATAGCAAAAAAATTCCAAAAATTAAAAAACCTCTTTCCGGCATTATTTTTAGCTAAAACGGGATGAGATAGGCCAAGAAAGAGAGAAAAAATGTTAGTACCAAATTCCGTTCATACTCGGCCCTAGGAAGAAAATTGCGAAAAAAATAGCATGAAAATTCAAAAAATTAAAAAACCTCATTCCGGCATTATTTCTAGCCGAAACGGGAACGAGATAGGCCGAGAAATAGAAAAAAAAAAAAATTTAGTCCCGAATTCCGTTCATACTCGACCCAGGGAAGAAAATTCTGAAAATAATAGCAAAAAAATTCAAAAAATTAAAAAACCCATTTCTGGCATTATTTTTAGCCAAAACGGGATGAGATAGGCTAAGAAAGAGAGAAAAAAAATTTTAGACCCGAATTCCGTTCATAATCGGCCTTGAGAAGAAAATTGTGAAAAAAATAGCAAAAAAATTCAAAAAATTAAAAAACCTCATTCTGGCATTATTTCTAGCCAAAACGGGATGACATAGGCTGAGAAAGAGGAAAAAAAATTTTAGTCCCGAATTCCGTTCTTAGTCTATCCGGGCAAGAAAATTCCAAAAAAGAAAAGAAAAAAAATCAAAAAATTAAAAAACCTCGTTCCAGCATTATTTTTAGCGATAACGGGATGAGATAGGCCGAAAAAGAGAGAAAAAAATTTAGTCCCGAATTCCGTTCATACTCAGCACGGGGAAGAATATGCGAAAAAAATAGCATAAAAATTCAAAAAATTAAAAAACCCCTTTCTGGCATTATTTTTAGCCAAAACGGGATGAGATAGGCCATGAAAGAGAAAAAAAAAAAATTTAGTCCCGAATTCTGTTCCTACCCAACCCGAGCTAGAAAATACCAAAAAAAAATAGAAAAAAAAATTAAAAAAGTTAATTCTGGCATTATTTCTATCCAAAATGGGTTGAGAATGGCCGAGAAATAGAGAAAAAAATTTTAGTCCCAAAATTCCGTTCATACTCGACTCTGGCAAGAAAATTCCAAAAAAAATAGCAAAAAAATTTAAAAAATTAAAAAACCTCTTTCCGGCATTATTTATAGCCAAAACGGGATGAGATAGGCCGAGAAAGAGAGAAAAAAAATTTTACACCCGAATTCCGTTCATACTCGACCCCGGCAAGAAAATTCCGAAAAAAATTAAAAAACCTCATTCCGGCATTATTTCTAGCCAAAACGGGATGAGATACTCCGAGAAAGAGAAAATTTAGTCCCGAATTCCGTTCGTAATCGGCCTTGAAAAGAAAATTGCGAAAAAAATAGCAAAAAAATTAAAAAAATTAAAACACCTAATTCCAGCATTATTTCTAGCCAAAACAGGATGAGATAGGCCGAGAAAGAGGAAAAAAAATTTTAGTCTCGAATTCCATTCAAACTCGACCAGGGCAAGAAAATTCCGAAAAAAATAGCAAAAAATTTCAAAAAATTAAGAAACCCCTTTCCGGCATTATTTTTAGCCCAAGAGATAGGCCGAGAAAGAGGAAAAAAAATTTTAGTCCCGAATTCCGCTCAAACTAGACCCGAGCAAGAAAATTCCGAAAAAAATAGCAAAAAATTTCAAAAAATTAAAAAATCCCATTCCGGCATTATTTTTAGCCAAAATGGGATGAGATAGGCAGAGAAAGAGGAAAAAAAAATTTTAGTCCCTAATTCCGTTCTTAGTCTATACGGGCAAGAAAATTCCAAAAAAAAAAAAAGAAAAAAAATCAAAAAATTAAAAAACCTCATTCCAGCATTATTTTTAGCGAAAACGGGATGAGATAGGCCAAAAATGAGAGAAAAAAATTTTACTCCCGAATTCCGTTCATACTCGGCCCGGGGAAGAATATGCGAAAAAAATAGCATAAAAATTTAAAAAATTAAAAAACCTCTTTCCGGCATTATTTTTAGCTAAAACGGGATGAAATAGGCCAGGAAAGAGAAAAAAAAAAAAATTTTAGTCCCGAATTCTGTTCCTACACAACCCGAGCTAGAAAATACCAAAAAAAATTTTAAAAAGTTAATTCTGGCATTATTTCTATCCAAAATGGGTAGAGAATGACCGAGAAAGAGAAAAAAAAAAATTTAGTCCCGAATTCCGTTCATACTCGACTCGGGCAAGAAAATTCCGAAAAAATAGCAGAAAAATTCAAAAACCACTTTCCGGCAATATTTACAGCCTAAACAGGATGAGATAGGCCGAGAAAGAGAAAAAAAAAAATTTAGTCCTGAATTCTGCTCATACTCGACCCTGGCAAGAAAATTCAATAAAAAACAGCAAAAAAATTCAAAAAATTAAAAAACCTCATTTCGGCATTATTTCTAGCCAAAATGGGATGAGATACGCTAAGAAAGAGAGAAAAAAAATTTTAGTCCCGAATTCCGTTCATAATCGGCCTTGAGAAGAAAATTGCGAAAAAAATAGCAAAAAAATTCCAAAAATTAAAAATCCCCTTTCTGGCATTATTTTTAGCCAAAACGGGATGAGATAGGCTATGAAAGAGAGAAAAA
The DNA here is from genome assembly GCA_028535905.1 of Quercus berberidifolia. NCBI lineage: Eukaryota > Viridiplantae > Streptophyta > Magnoliopsida > Fagales > Fagaceae > Quercus > Quercus berberidifolia. The sequence goes on from JAPQVW010000003.1 coordinate 54,193,285, forward strand.
AATTTTAGTCCCGAATTCCGTTCGTAATCGGCCTTGAAAAGAAAATTGTGAAAAAAATAGCAAAAAAATTAAAAAACCTAATTCCAGCATTATTTCTAGCCAAAACAGGATGAGATAGGCCGAGAAAGAGGAAAAAAAATTTTAGTCTCGAATTCCATTCAAACTCGACCAGGGCAAGAAAATTCCGAAAAAAATAGCAAAAAATTTCAAAAAATTAAAAAACCCCTTTCCGGTATTATATTTAGCCCAAACGGGATGAGATAGGCCGAGAAAGAGGAAAAAAAATTTTAGTCCCGAATCCCGCTCAAACTCGACCCGAGCAAGAAAATTCCGAAAAAAATAGCAAAAAATTTCAAAAAATTAAAAAACCCCAATCCGGCATTATTTTTAGCCAAAACGGGGATGAGATAGGCAGAGAAAGAGGAAAAAAAAAATTTAGTCCCGAATTCCGTTCATACTCGGCACGGGGAAGAATATGCGAAAAAAATAGCATAAAAATTCCAAAAATTAAAAAACCCCTTTCTGGCATTATTTTTAGCCAAAACGGGATGAGATAGGCTATGAAAGAGAGAAAAAAATTTTAGTCCCGAATTCCGTTCGTAATCGGCCTTGAAAAGAAAATTGCGAAAAAAATAGCAAAAAAATTAAAAAAATTAAAAAACCTAATTCCAGCATTATTTCTAGCCAAAACAGGATGAGATAGGCCGAGAAAGAGGAAAAAAAATTTTAGTCTCGAATTCCATTCAAACTCGACCAGGGCAAGAAAATTCCAAAAAAAATAGCAAAAAATTTCAAAAAATTAAAAAACCCCTTTCCGGTATTATATTTAGCACTAACGGGATGAGATAGGCCGAGAAAGAGGAAAAAAAATTTTAGTCCCGAATCCCGCTCAAACTCGACCCGAGCAAGAAAATTCCGAAAAAAATAGCAAAAAATTTCAAAAAATTAAAAAACCCCAATCCGGCATTATTTTTAGCCAAAACGGGGATGAGATAGGCAGAGACAGAGGAAAAAAAAATTTTAGTCCCGAATTCCGTTCATACTCGGCACGGGGAAGAATATGCGAAAAAAATAGCATAAAAATTCCAAAAATTAAAAAACCCCTTTCTGGCATTATTTTTAGCCAAAACGGGATGAGATAGGCTATGAAAGAGAGAAAAAAATTTTAGTCCCGAATTCCGTTCGTAATCGGCCTTGAAAAGAAAATTGCGAAAAAAATAGCAAAAAAATTAAAAAAATTAAAAAACCTAATTCCAGCATTATTTCTAGCCAAAACAGGATGAGATAGGCCGAGAAAGAGGAAAAAAAATTTTAGTCTGGAATTCCATTCAAACTCGACCAGGGCAAGAAAATTCCGAAAAAAATAGCAAAAAATATCAAAAAATTAAAAAACCCCTTTCCGGTATTATATTTTGCCCAAACGGGATGAGATAGGCCGAGAAAGAGGAAAAAAAATTTTAGTCCCGAATCCCGCTCAAACTCGACCCGAGCAAGAAAATTCCGAAAAAAATAGCAAAAAATTTCAAAAAATTAAAAAACCCCAATCCGGCATTATTTTTAGCCAAAACGGGATGAGATAGGTAGAGAAAGAGGAAAAAAAAATTTTAGTCCCGAATTCCGTTCATACTCGGCACGGGGAAGAATATGCGAAAAAAATAGCATAAAAATTCCAAAAATTAAAAAACCCCTTTCTGGCATTATTTTTAGCCAAAACGGGATGAGATAGGGCTATGAAAGAGAGAAAAAAATTTTAGTACCGAATTCCGTTCGTAATCGGCCTTGAAAAGAAAATTGCGAAAAAAATAGCAAAAAAATTAAAAAAATTAAAACATCTAATTCCAGCATTATTTCTAGCCAAAACAGGATGAGATAGGCCGAGAAAGAGGAAAAAAAATTTTAGTCTCGAATTCCATTCAAACTCGACCAGGGCAAGAAAATTCCGAAAAAAATAGCAAAAAATTTCAAAAAATTAAGAAACCCCTTTCCGGCATTATTTTTAGCCCAAGAGATAGGCCGAGAAAGAGGAAAAAAAATTTTAGTCCCGAATTCCGCTCAAACTAGACCCGAGCAAGAAAATTCCGAAAAAAATAGCAAAAAATTTCAAAAAATTAAAAAACCCCTTTCCGGTATTATATTTTGCCCAAACGGGATGAGATAGGCCGAGAAAGAGGAAAAAAAATTTTAGTCCCGAATCCCGCTCAAACTCGACCCGAGCAAGAAAATTCCGAAAAAAATAGCAAAAAATTTCAAAAAATTAAAAAACCCCAATCCGGCATTATTTTTAGCCAAAACAGGATGAGATAGGCAGAGAAAGAGGAAAAAAAAATTTTAGTCCCGAATTCCGTTCATACTCGGCACGGGGAAGAATATGCGAAAAAAATAGCATAAAAATTCCAAAAATTAAAAAACCCCTTTCTGGCATTATTTTTAGCCAAAACGGGATGAGATAGGCTATGAAAGAGAGAAAAAAAATTTTAGTACCGAATTCCGTTCGTAATCGGCCTTGAAAAGAAAATTGCGAAAAAAATAGCAAAAAAATTAAAAAAATTAAAACACCTAATTCCAGCATTATTTCTAGCCAAAACAGGATGAGATAGGCCGAGAAAGAGGAAAAAAAATTTTAGTCTCGAATTCCATTCAAACTCGACCAGGGCAAGAAAATTCCGAAAAAAATTGCAAAAAATTTCAAAAAATTAAGAAACCCCTTTCCGGCATTATTTTTAGCCCAAGAGATAGGCCGAGAAAGAGGAAAAAAAATTTTAGTCCCGAATTCCGCTCAAACTAGACCCGAGCAAGAAAATTCCGAAAAAAATAGCAAAAAATTTCAAAAAATTAAAAAATCCCATTCCGGCATTGTTTTTAGCCAAAATGGGATGAGATAGGCAGAGAAAGAGGAAAAAAAATTTTAGACCCGAATTCCGTTCTTAGTCTATACGGGCAAGAAAATTCCAAAAAAAAAAAAAAGAAAAAAAATCAAAAAATTAAAAAACCTCATTCCAGCATTATTTTTAGCGAAAACGGGATGA